>BLSH010404263.1:492390-545538 GCA_018402905.1 Glandirana rugosa | reverse complement strand
ATAATACGGGGGGAAAGAGGGAGGAAGTATCTATAAATTAAAGTTGTTTTTGTTTTCGTAAGAAATCCAAAAAAAGTAATAATTAATAACTTTACTCACCACACTAATATGTGACACACGTCTTAATAATCCGTTTACTCATAAAACTGGTGTAGTAGGAGAAATACGTACAACAGAATGAGGTTCGACATATCCGAACTTTCGGATGATGGTTAATTCGTATAATCCACTACACGTAGAGTCATTACTCTTCCCCACACCAAATTACTGTAGTTGTGGGATATAGTCCACACGTATTATTGGTAGTAGGCTTTCAAGCCTATACAGCTTGGAGTAAGACAACATGCATAAAGAGGATGATGTGGTCAAAATACTCATTTGCCTAATAATTCTGCACACAGTGTATAATCACACCACTCATTTCAATAATTAATAATGAAAAAAACCTAAAGAATGCTTTTGTTTTTGTTGAAATTAAATATCTATGAAGGAGGGAGAAAGGGGGGCATAATAAAGACTGAGACTAACAAAGAAATGAGACGGGGAGGCTAGACAGGAAGAAAGATAATTCATTAAGAATGGAATATCCTACATATAATGTCACTCAAATCAATAAACAAAAAAAATATTTTAACTTTGTTCTTTTTGTGGAAATGAAATACTCAAAGAGGAAGTTTTTTTATCCAAGGTCTTTTTTGGTAGCACTAGGCAATATCCGGTCTCTGCTCAGACCTTGTGGATACTTGTAATTGCCTCTTGCACCATGCTGAGATTTGGATTACATTCTTCTAAAGCATGATATAAGTTTAGAAACTCTCAAATGCCATAAAATGTAACCTGCTATATTTAAAAAAAAGGTAACAGTAATTATTCCAAATTGGCAATGAACCTGTAAATGGAATATCGTTTCAGGAACTTATTTCTGAAGATTGCAGTGTAAGCTGTAACTGTAGAATGCATCTATAGCATAAAGTAAATGGTAGCATTTTTAAAAAAAAATAAGACCAGAAATACAACCAAAATTCAATTTTAAAGAACACAGAATTGTTGTTGTAGTGAAGCAGTGAGGGCCTTGGCTGCTGTAGGACAGGTCTAGACCGATAATCTATCGATTGGAGCAATTGGCAGTCAATTACATCAGTTGGCTGGTTCCTCTGTTCCAAAGTCCTCTGACACATGGAACCATCAGGAAGGTTTCATTAGTAAGCTAGTGTAAAGGACAAAATGGATGGACAAAGCACCTCACCAATGGAGACCAATACTTCATCCATTTAGAGCATTGGATGCATTGAGCTGTTGTGCGCTGGACTGGCAGCTAATATATTAAAGAATATGTAAACTCAACATTTCATATTCCTGATATGTGCATGCTGTACCATGTACTTGTATGGAAAAGTCTCTTGTTCTCTTTGTATTGCTTCCTTAAGGTGAAATACCTTTTGGTCCTGCCAGGCCCTCTACTTTCCTTTGAAAAACTGACCACACCAGCCAGGAGAGCATGGCGTGGTCAGTTCTCTTGCTGTACTAATGATCAGACGTGTGCTGACATGCCCCCTCTGCACAGCCATTCACCGGGAAAACCAGTGTACTTCTGTTTCTTCTCCCTGAGCTCCATATGCAGCTAAGAACAGAGAGTATGTGATCACTTTTAAATAGGGAAAAAAGTTTTTTTTATATGTATACACAAATGTTTTGCCTTTACTTTCTATTTTTAACTGAATTGATTGTTTTTCAAGGAGAGGGTTTATGCATAAAACTGGTGTAACAGGGTGTAGCTCCATTAAGATAATTCTCCCCACTGGGCCACCTGACACCTGCCTATTGGCGTCACAGGAATAATAAAATGAGGAGGCACCCTGTTAGTAAGAGCCCCCCTCCCCAATGCAAGGGAAACAGCAAAACTGAATCTTTTGTTGTCTGGACTTCACCAGAAGCAACAATGTAATTGTAGCGCACCCCCTCAGGAGCTGCAAGTAGAATGGGATGCCCCACCCGGCACAGCCAGGCACACTGCATTTCCACAGACACTCCAGAGACAGAGGACAGTCAGTGACTTTGTTTTTTCTTATTTATTGAGGGATAATAACTTGTATAGGGATACGAGATTATGAGATGCCACTTTGACTTCATACAAAAATTCAGGGACAACTCTTGCTTAGAGTTGAGCGAACCTGAACTGTAAAGTTCGGGTCCGTACCGAACTTTCGGGTGTCCATGTACCGAACCTGAACGTTTGAGAAAAACGTTTGGGTTTGGGTTCTGGGTTCTGGTATTTTATCACGCATGTTGAATAGCTGCAGGGCAGCCAATCAACAAGCGTTTCACTGGTTTTCCCTAGAAGCCAACACAGCCATGCCTACTAATGGCATGGCTGTGATTGGCCAGTGCATCATGTGACCCAGCCTCTTTATGAGGCTGAAGTCACAGTGCTGCATGTCACATGCTCTCGGGTTAGTGTAGGGAGAGGATGTTGCCGGCGCTGTGAGGGGCAGATTGCAGATCTAATAACTAGGTAGAGATTACTACTACTGCTTTGAGGGACAGATTGTAGATCTATAACATCTCATCCTGCATTACAGAAAGATCTGATTACAGAACGATCTCTCATCCTGCATTACAGAACGATCTGATTACAGAACGATCTGATACTGGACTAGGTAGAGATTACTACCGCTTTGAGGGACAGATTGCAGATCTAATAACATCTCCCATTTTTCTTCCTTTTGCAGCCCTCTAGCACTTTCCAGTACTTTTTTACAGTCATTTTTGTGCCGAAAAGTTCGGGTCCCTATTGACTTCAATGGGGTTTGGGGTCTGGGGTAAAGTTCGGATAACATTCGGTACCGAACCTGAGCGTTTCCACGAAGTTCGGCCGAACCCGAACATCCCGGTGTTCGCTCAACTCTACTCTTCCTATATACAGTCTATATACAGCTCCTCTTCTTTCTCAGGCACTCACTTGCTTACAGGACCCAGCTGGAACACTGTGAATTATCCAACAGTCACTCAGTCAGGCAACAGCCTATTACAGGCAGGAACCCAGGGCCCCTTGTTTGTGTAGCAAAGTTCAGCTACACATTCCTCCTGTGGCTACTGATCCCAGCACCACCTGTTCAGGCACTGCCAATCCACTGTCCTCTCTCTTTGCTCCCATGCCTCCGGGAAGGGTTTTAGGGGAAATCCTCCTGCATGGTGGCCCCTCCCCACTCTCACCCTCCAGCTCTGGAAGTTTCTACCAACTCCCTGACCATGCGGAAGTGTTAGAGAGAGCTGCTAGTCATCCAGCACCTGAGTCACCAAACCCTAACCCAGATTCTTAACCCAGGCCTTGCTCTCAGCCAAGCTAAATTTTCCTACATTAACAACTACTTCTAGCACACACTAGAGGGTGCTACAATATCTAGTGCCAACTTACCATAAGCTTCCCTACAAGGGGGGCACTTGGACTATTCCCAAATTGGGGAGGTAAGACTTGTAGCATTGCTCATCTGGCGGAATGCCAGGACCCTGTTCTATCTTTTGCTTGGTCGCATGTCTCTCTCTCCACTCAAGTACCTCCATAATATTTTCAAACAACGTAGCATCCTCCTGTATGCCTGAATGTTCCACCACCACAATTCAGCAAAGATATTCCCCATTTCAAAAGGAGTCTGGTGTGGACTCTTATTATGCTGTAACAATGGGGAACTACTCTTGTGCATAGACTTGTGTCTCAGGACAGAGTAGGCTGCAACCTGTAGGTAGAGTGTGCTCAAGGTGGGTGATCCTGAGTTTCGGTCAGGCCAGGCAGTTACAGTTGGGCTTCATGCACACTTGGTGTTTTTACAACTGCTCCTAGGGGCATCTGCCATTTTTTTTCTTGCCTCTAAACTCCCCTGCATGTTAGCCTATGTGTCCATACACACATAGGCTTTTAACAGCATTTAGCGGCAGGAGAGTTTAGAGGCAGGTAAAAAAAACCCACTGCCAGTGCAGAAGCAGCAGAGTTTTACCTTCCTCTGGATCAACTGTGGGTTTAGGGTATTGTTTTTGTTTGTTGTTGTCCATTGTAGTGTTTAGGCTAGCCCATTCCAATAATTGGGTTCCCATAACACAACACATTGTCCAGGCTGGTACAAATAGGCCCTTATAAACATTTTAAAGTACCAACACTTTCCCTTTAAATGAAGCCGCAGTAGCAGTTGATATGAGATAATATGACCTATTCCAGTATATGTTACTGAATATGTTACAGGCTAGCAGTTAATAGTGTACAGATGTAAGAGATTTTTGCAATAATGTGTATATACTCCCTTCTGTGATACTAGCCTAAAGTATCTGCAATATTTACACAGTTATCTGCCAAGCAACTAATATTAGGAAAATAATATTGCCACAATTTAGCCCAAATACATCTCCCATCCTTCTACTCTGGAGTGGTCTTCTGCTAATGCATCAAATCAGCGCTACTCTGTGGACACTGTAGTGTGGTTAGAGAAAGGGGTCATGTCACCCTGCATTCATAGTATGTCCTTAGGTTTCCTGGTTGAATACACTGGGTGCCATTCAACCTGGAAGACTGAGGACATTTTGTGTCAAAAAAGAAGTCCTGCAGAATACAGTTTTTGATTGAAGGCGAGTATTGAAACTGACGATGTCTGCTATGACGAAACGCGTCAGCAGGGCCAGCAGAAGTGACGTCACCACAAACACTAATACCAGATACAGGATTACACTGAGATAGTTTACCAAGTGGATGCTTAAAATGTGATGTTGCCTTGTTGGCTTGGATTCTATGTAGGTGCTCACTTTTTATTGTTTTAATAAATTATGCTATTTTAACTCTATTACACTATGCACGTTTTTCCTCTTTGTATGCCATTATTACTAATGAGTGATAGAGTGATCACCATGCCATGTATGAGGGGGCCTGTGAAGGCTTTCCAATTTTAACTATTTGAGCGCTGGTTGACCATTCCTTGGGCTGGTCAGATACTGCACATCTGTTAAGGAATACTAGAGCACATTTGAGGTAGACACTGTTTGGTGGGCTTCTCATATCAGATGAAGGTTGCTGGTTGTCTCCCTGTTGCCGCTCTCAAGATCAGGGGTCAGGCTTAGAGACCAGTAGCTATAGCAGAAGGGGGAATCCCACTGACCAGTGGGATAGGTATACAAGCAGGTCACCCTGGTGAATGAGGCAGGCTCACCTTAGGTGCGGGGTCAATGTACTAACTGGTGTTCACCAGAGCTTCTGAAGGTGGAGATGGGTTTTGCTGCGTGTTAGTATCAGGTCGCGGTCCTCAGGATCACCCCCCAGAAAGTGAGCAAGCCGGGGTCAAGTAGCGGATATAGCAGGTAAGGATCAAACAGAAGCGTAGTCAGTAAACAAGCCAAGGGTCAGTAACAAGTGGTTGCAGGTTGGGATCAGGCAGAAGCATAGTTGAGGGACAAGCCAAATGTCGATAATGAGTGGTAGCAAAAATATGAATGTCAGCAGGGAAGACAAGAACGAGATATAGGCTGGAGAGAGCACATTAATCCGGCAAACAGGAAGTGCAGAGGCATGGTGTAAATCAGGAAGTTAATGGGAAGAACAAAGAGTTCAAGGTTCAGCAAAAGTCAAGGCACAAAGCATGGCTGTCTAATGGATCAGACAGGGCACTGTCCAACATCTCAAGTAGCTCAGCAAGATGAGTCATTGCCAGATACAGCAGAGGTCCCAGGTTCAACTCTAGGCCCTGACAGCTGCACTTTTCTTCAAAAGTGATTCATGCTGCCAATTTCTTTTTATGGACAAGTTCTCTTTTGTTTGCACTATTTGCAGTACCGGCTTATGTTTTCATTTGCCTTTTACATGGACACTTGAGAGGACACTTTTATTAAGCAATTTTTCTTCTTGTGCATGTTAGTAATTGTATAATTTGTTTTTCATTTACGCATTATTGTTCTTTGAGGATATTTTTATTATATGCTACTAGTGCTGCACATTTTTGGAGATTTGGTATCACGAATCTTAGTGCTGGCAGCTCATTTATTGCTATACCTAAAAGCAGAGTTTACAACAAAAAAACATAGAGTGACTGCAGAAATAAACCAAGTGGTCCATCAAGCCTCACGTTTTTGAACCTTTTTGTCTGTGTATAGATCTATGCTATTTTTCCCAAGCATGTTTAAACTTGCTTATTTTTAACTGACTGAATCTTCACCTCCAAGGAAGTCTGTTCCAAGCATCAACTACCTTTTGGTTAAAATAATACTTTCAAAGGTTATTTTTTAATGCTCCTGCTAGTTTGAGGTCATGTCCTTGTGTCCTTGATCTTAGCTTTGTATTCAAAATACTGCTGTCCTGAACATTATTCACACCCTTTTTTCATCAAGGCTGTACATATTATATATGCTAAAAGCTATAAGCTAAGCTAAACTTCAGGAGTGAAAAAAACGTGGCTGTGCAGTAAGGCTTCCCTGCACTGCAAGGGTTAAACACTTGTTAAGTCTAGTGGTACATGGATAAGCTGTGTAACACTGAGCATTGTTACTGAGATGCAGAACTTTATTTGCACACAAGATGGCAGTGTTCATTACTTTGTCTAACCATAATTTGAACACAAGTGTTCAGAGCAGTCTGGGAATTGTAGTCTTGAAGGAGGACCTTGAACACAGTGGCACTAGGACTACAAGGCCCACAAGCACCAGAAATGGGGAAGAACAATATACAAACAAAAGCCCAGGAAGGAGCAGGGCAGTTGGAGAGGGAAAGACCAACTGGAAAGGTGTGTACTAGCTGTGCCGTGTTGAGCCAGACCAGGCTGAACTGCATCTGATGGGGCTGTACCAGAACTGAGGGGTAGACTGCTGAGCTGAGACATGAGGTAACCCGAGGTGGAGCATCCATCCTCCACAATTGCTGTTCGAGCTGCATTCATCTTGGCCACTGTTGCTGCATCCCTGCTTAGGGGGGCTCCCACCAAACAGACAACTGCAGGGCTCGATTTTAATGCAGACAGTATTCTATTTGAGCTCTAACTAAACATCTACTGTACATAGGGGAATCATGACCTCCTTCCTCCTGCTGGTGATCCCTCCAGTGATATAAAGATCTATATAGAAGAATCAGGACCTCCTTCCTCCTGCTGGGGATCCCTCCAGTGATAGAGAGATCTATATAGAAGAATTAGCCTCTCCTTCCTCCTGCTGGTGATCCCTCTAGTGATATAAAGATCTATATAGAAGAATCAGGATCTCCTTCCTCCTGCTGGTGATCCCTCCAGTGATAGAAAGGTTTATATAGAAGAATCAGGACCTCCTTCCTCCTGCTGGTGATCCCTCTAGTGATGTAAAGATCTATATAGAAGAATCAGGATCTCCTTCCTCCTGCTGGGGATCCCTCCAGTGATAGAGAGATCTATATAGAAGAATCAGGATCTCCTTCCTCCTGCTGGTGATCCCTCTAGTGATGTAACGATCTATATAGAAGAATCAGGATCTCCTTCCTCCTGCTGGTGATCCCTCCAGTGATAGAAAGGTTTATATAGAAGAATCAGGACCTCCTTCCTCCTGCTGGTGATCCCTCTAGTGATGTAACGATCTATATAGAAGAATCAGGATCTCCTTCCTCCTGCTGGTGATCCCTCTAGTGATGTAAAGATCTATATAGAAGAATCAGGATCTCCTTCCTCCTGCTGGTGATCCCTCTAGTGATAGAAAGGTTTATATAGAAGAATCAGGATCTCCTTCCTCCTGCTGGTGATCCCTCTAGTGATAGAAAGGTTTATATAGAAGAATCAGGACCTCCTTCCTCCTGCTGGTGATCCCTCTAGTAATATAAAGATCTATATAGAAGAATCAGGATCTCCTTCCTCCTGCTGGTGATCCCTCTAGTAATATAAAGATCTATATAGAAGAATCAGGATCTCCTTCCTCCTGCTGGTGATCCCTCTAGTGATGTAACAATCTGTATGTAGGGGAATCAGGACCTCCTTCCTCCTGCTGATGATCCCTCCAGTGATAGAAAATCTATATAGAGGAATCAGGACCTCCTTCCTCCTGCTGGTGACCCCTCTAGTGATATAAAGATCTATATAGGGGAATCAGGACCTCCTTCCTCCTGCTGGTGATCCCTCTAGTAATATAAAGATCTATATAGAGGAATCAGGACCTCCTTCCTCCTGCTGGTGATCCCTCTAGTGATGTAACGATCTATATAGAAGAATCAGGATCTCCTTCCTCCTGCTGGTGATCCCTCCAGTGATAGAAAGGTTTATATAGAAGAATCTGGACCTCCTTCCTCCTGCTGGTGATCCCTCTAGTGATGTAACGATCTATATAGAAGAATCAGGATCTCCTTCCTCCTGCTGGTGATCCCTCTAGTGATGTAAAGATCTATATAGAAGAATCAGGACCTCCTTCCTCCTGCTGGTGACCCCTCTAGTGATATAAAGATCTATATATAAGAATCAGGACCTCCTTCCTCCTGCTGGTGATCCCTCTAGTAATATAAAGATCAATATAGAGGAATCAGGACCTCCTTCCTTCTGCTGGCGATCCCTCCAGTGATGGAAAGATCTATATAGAAGAATCAGGACCTCCTTTCTCCTGTTGGGGATCTCTCTAGTGATATAAAGATCTATATAGAGGAATCAGGACCCCCTTCCTCCTGCTGGTGATCCCTCCAGTGATGGAAAGATCTATATAGGGGGAATTAGAAATATTATCTCTGTAAGACCTGTGTTCATATAGATTTACATTGGCCTCTCACTCCTTTTTTTAGTATGATTTCATTTTAATTACTAATAGTTGGTGACCAAAACAACTACTAGGCTTGCAGTGCTCTCTATACTGTTATATATGGTATTTTTTTTACAAATTGGTTACCTGTTAGGCACTTTTGTAAAACACTGGTAGCCATATCTGTGAATTCGGACTTTTGCTTGCATGAAATAGTGAGATTCACATGTTCTGTGACTGGTTACTGTATGTAAAACACTAAATAAAAAAAAAGATCTATGTATGGGAACCAGGACCTCCTTTGGATCTACTATGGATCCCTCCACTGATAATTAAAGATCTATATAGGGGAATCTGGACCTCCTGCTGCCTGCTGACCCCCTTGCCAGGCCACACTGTTTGCTCTTTTTCCAACAATCTGAAATAGGTACCCCAATTTTTTCCTTGCAACCTGAACTGTTTTTTTATTTTGCATACTGACTGGAAGCCTTTTCTTAGTTAAAAAAGAAATTGCCTGGATCTGGGCCTCAAAGCCTATCTCTGGGAAAGGAAAACATAAAAAAAATGTTCCTTTGAAGAAGGACTACCCCTGAACTGCATTTTCTAAATGCTCATTTATGTCTAGAGGTAGGAAAAAGTATATTTACTTACCTGATCCCCTGCTCCCCTGGTTGCCAGCGTTCTCCTCTACTCCCCTAAGCTCTGGTGGTGGACTGCTCCTCAACATCCTCAGGTACAATGCAGTGCTATGGGCACTGCATTAGACGTGATGACATCAGAGGACCTGCAACCACTGGAGTGTAGGGGAGAAGATGCTGAGGGAAACTGCTCTACAGCCTGTGGGAGCGGTGGATCAGACAATTAAAAGACCCTTGCAGTGCCGGGACATCCCTACTACAAAGGAGCATTTTTCCTATATGGAATTCAGCTTTAAAGAAGAATATGGTATAATCTATGACTTCAGAGTCATTGACCCAGAACCATAGACGTGCGTGCAGAGTGTGCTGGGTGTGCTTGGCCTCGCACTAATTACCCTGTGTGGCGCAGATTTCTCCTGCTGTTTGGGCCCACCCCCCCCCCCGTCCACTCAATCCCCTCCCCCCCACTTCCCGGCAGCATTCCTGGCATCAGATCTCTCCTCTCCTGCCGGCTGCTGCTGAGAGCACGCAGTGGGATGCTTCAGGATGGAAAGCGGAGGGAAGGGGCTGGTAAATATGTAATTTACTGGCTCCTTCCTTTTCTAAGTGAACACAGTGAGTAATTGGTACTGATCACTCATAACTGAAGCATAGTAAACTGTGTTTATTATGCTTCCATTTGTGAATGAACAGGAAGTCACTCAGCACAGAACACTTCCCATTCATTCACTGTCCAGTGCAACTGAGGCAGAGAAAAGGACTGGGAAATCTCTGTCCTCAGCCCCTTTTCTCTGTCTCAAACGTCAAACATCACCCCCTGATATTTTACCAAAGCCCCCTAACAGGACTCTTAAAAAAAAGTTAAAAAATATAAAAAGTAATATTGTAGAAAATAATAAAAACAATAATATAAGAAAACCAAAAAAAAAAAAAACACTGACACCATCCTCTGCTCTACGGACACTGTCTGCTGTCCTATTTACATTTATTTATAAGAGTGTGTGTATATATATATATATATATATAAGTATGTACAGTATCTCACAAAAGTAAGTGCACCCCCACATTTTTGTAAATATTTTAATATATCTTTTCATGTGACAACACTGAAGAAATGACACTTTGCTACAATGTAAAGTAGTGAGTGTACAGCTTGTATATCAGTGTAAATTTGCTGTCCCCTCAAAATAACTCAACACACAGCCATTAATGTCTAAACTGCTGGCAACAAAAGTGAGTACACCCATAAGTGAAAATGTCCAAATTGGGCCTGATTAGCCATTTTCCCTCCTCGTGTCATGTGACCCATTCGTATTACAAGGTCTCAGGTGTGAATGGGGATCAGGTATGTTAATTTTGGTGTTATCGCTCTCATTCTCTCATACTGGTCACTGGAAGTTCAACATGGCACCTCATGGCAAACAACTCTCTGAGGATCTGAAAAAAAAATTGTTGATCTACATAAAGAAGGCCTAGGCTATAAGAAGATTGCCAAGACCCTGAAACTGAGCTGCAGCATGGTGGCCAAGACCATACAGCAGTTTAACAGGACAGGTTCCACTAAGAACAGGCCTCGCCATGGTCGACCAAAGAAGTTGAGTGCACATGCTAGCGTCATATCCAGAGGTTGTCTTTGGGAAATAGACGTATGAGTGCTGCCAGCATTGCTGTAGAGGTTGAAGGGGTGGGGGGGTCAGCCAGTCAGTGCTCAGACCATATGCTGCACACTGCATCAAATTGGTCTGCATGGCTGTCTTCCCAGAAGGAAGCCTCTTCTAAAGATGATACACAAGAAAGCCTGCAAACAGTTTGCTGAAGACAAGCAGACTAAAGACATGGATTACTGGAACCATGCCCTGTGGTCTGATGAGACCAAGATAAATTATTTGGTTCAGATGCTGTCGAGCGTGTGTGGCGGCAACCAGGTGAGGAGTACAAAGACAAGTGTGTCTTGCCTACAGTCAAGCATGGTGGTGGGAGAGTCATGGTCTGGGGCTGCATGAGTGCTTCCGGCACTGGAGAGCTACAGTTCATTGAGGGAACCATGAATGCCAACATGTACTGTGACATACTGAAGCAGAACATGATTCCCTCCTTACAGAGACTGGGCCGCAGGGCAGTATTCCAACATGATAACGACCCCAAACACACCCCCAAGATGACCACTGCCTTGCTAAAGAAGCTGAGTGTAAAGGTGGTGGACTGGCCAAGCATGTCTCCAGACCTAACCCCTATTGAGCATCTGTGGGGCATCCTCACACGGAAGGTGGAGGAGCGCAAGGTCTCTAACATCCTCCAGCTCCGTGATGTCATCATGGAGGAGTGGAAGAGGACTCCATTGGCAACCTGTGAAGCTCTGGTGAACTCCATGCCCAAGAGGGTTAAGGCAGTGCTGGAAAATAATGGTGGCCACACAAACTATTGACATTGGGCCCAATTTGGACATTTTCACATAGGGATGTACTCACTTTTGTTGCCAGTGGTTTAGACATTAATGGCTGTGTGTTGAGTTATTATGAGGGGACAGCAAATTTACACTGTTATACAAGCTGTACACTCACTACTTTACATTGTAGCAAAGTGTCATTTATTCAGTGTTGTCACATGAAAAGATAGAATAAAATACTTACAAAAATATAAGGGGTGTACTCACTTTTGTGAGATACTGTATATATATATATACACACACACACACACACACCCACACGCATGCATGTATGTTTTTAGCTTTAAGGTGCACACCTATGCCCAGAACCAGCATGCAGCTAGAGAAGTCACAACTCCTGTTCTGCATCATTCTTCCAGGGCAGTGACTCAGAAAGCATTGAAGCCTTTGGATCACCATAACAGCCAAGCCACTAGCATTTTCAGAAGCAGAGCTCACCATTGGCATCCTTTCTCTCTTTAGAGATTTTCTTGCTCACAATACAGACAGCCAACCTGAGCAGACTCATCTCTACATCGTGCTGTACACCTTTTGACCACAAGAGGGCCTCTTGTGACCAGAAGGAAGCAGTATCTCAAACTCTCCATTGAATGATTTTTTTATTCTTCTTTCTTTTTTGGAACGATATTCACCAAGTCGGACTCCTTCCTCTTCCATTCTCTGTAAATTTTGCACAAGCATGGAATAATGGCATGCACTTGAAGATGTCTGTGTGCTGATGAGCCAGGAATACAAGCAACTCTGCAAGTTAACAGGTAAGGCAATGGGGAAGTTCAGGGGATGCTTCTCTTGGTCCTCATAGGTTAGCATGAGCTAGTTTTGCTGTTATTTGTTGCTTTGCTTGTACCCCTTGGTGAAGCTGAGCAAACTTCTGGGCTTGCAAATCACAATGATGGTGTGCAAGCTACAGCAGGATTCTCAACCTTCACCTGCCTGGGGTATACAAGACCTTTAAAACTGACAGTTGATGGGATTCTATGGTTTATTGCACTGAACTGACTACTGTTGGTTGTATTCACTGAGCCCAGCATATGTGCATGCCCTCTACTCTGACATGTCAGATGCTATGCCATACCCTGGTTGGGTACCAGTGGTTGAGAAACAGTAACAGATGTAGCAGAGGGAAAAGCTCCAGTGCTCTCAGATGGAATTTTAATTCCATGTTACATCTGTGGTGGGTTAATCCCAGTATGCCACTGGTTTTACACTAGGAGAGCCTTGAAGCAGCAGCATGGAAAGTCTCTTCTTTGTTTAAGATGCATTTTATGGAGAAGGTATCAGGGTTGTACAGCATTCCATAAAAACCTGAAGACTCTAGATCTTCTCTTGGACCAAGCCAGTGGAGTCCTTCAGCAGTGAAAGGGTTAACTTGGGTGACACAGATATGGAGTGACTTTAATGAAGCTGACTGTTACTCCAGAAAGCCTGCTACCTGGGGGATTAGATGGGATGGAAGACCCTCAGAGCGACTTAGGAATCATTGCAGACTCTTCGTAGCCAACAGACAACCGGGTGGGGGGTTGTTGCCAGGTGTCCGCTATCATTTCTTTTTTGTCTTTCTCCTTTGGCTTTTGTAGTTTTGATGGACTGGTGTCCCAGAACTCTCCTCGGTGTGACAGAGGGGCTGATGCAGCTTTGAGACCAGCATAAGCGCAGCCAAGGGACACCGCAGGACCGCAGAAAATTTGTAGCAGCAGCTGGACCTGCAGACTTCAGAAAGATGGCATCCATCGGCGACTTTGACCCTGTGCACACCAGTGTCCCTGCCACTAAGATCGAGATCACTGTATCATGCAGGTAGGTGCTGGGGTGAAGGGGCTTGGAGTAAAAAGAGGATAGTAAGAATAAGCCTTGCAGAGGTTTTCTTGGTGGGATGGAGAACTCAAGGTCTAAATTAGCCTTTTTTCAACCAGGGTTCCATTGAACTTTGGGGTTCCTGCAGAGATTGTTAGGGGTTCCTTGAGCTATGAGTATTTTTTGCCTCTTGGTCATGTGGTGGAATGAGGAACTCGAGGTGTAGATTAACCTTTCTTGACCAGGGTTTTTTAGCCTTGCTAAAGTTTTCATGGTGGGATGAGGAACTCAGGTTCTAGATTATCTTTTCTCAACCAGAGTTTCTTGGAGCCTTGAGGTTCCTTCAGAGATTGTTAGGGGATCTTTGAGCTATGAGCAATATCTGTCTCTTGGATATGTAGTGGGGTGAGAAACTTAGGGTGTAGATCAGCCTTTCTCAACCAGGGTTTCCCAGCCTTGCTAGGGTTTTTATGGTGGGAAGAGGAGCTCAAGGTCTGAATTTGACTTTCTCAACCAGGGCTCCATGGAACGTTGGGGTTCCTTCAGAGGGTGTTAAGGATTCCTTAAACTAGGAGCAATTTCTGCCTCTCAGATAAGATGGGATGAGAAACACAAGGTGTAGGTCAGCCTTTCGCAACCAGGGATCTATGGAACCTTGGGGTTGTTTAGGAAATTAGCAATTTATGACTCTCAGATTAGTAATCACTGACACTTATGATCATTTTAGCTCACTGTAAGGGGCTGAGGGGGTAGCAAGGGGTTCTTCTCACTGATTATCACTCTATTGTACGGTAAGTTTTATAAATATAGTAATTTTAGCAGGGTTCCCCTGATAATGGAAAGTTATTTCAAGGGTTCCTCTGTGTTAAAAAAGGTTGAGAAAGGCTGGTTCAGATGGACCCCAGAGAGGTGGTCACAGTCACTTCTGTTATATTCTTAAAGCTAAGACAATAATTCTGATAGTGTTTTTTTTTTTTAGAAAACAATGGCTGACTAAGAATTTTGAGTTGTTTATGTCATAAAAAGATTCATATACAAAGTAAATTAGCCTATAACAATCAATCAGAACACTCAACTGATAGCCACTTACCTTGGGTTCCTGCATGTTACCTAGTTTGGTTGCCTTTTCATAACTCTTTTGGAGGGCCAGTCACTGTTTTCCAACCAAATCTGGTGGCCTCTCTTTCTGTCCCAGTTGTCCCTCTTTTTGGTCTGTATGGTCCTCTGTACGTCATGTCAGAACCTTTATATGGCACTTAACTTTTTATACAAGCTTTACATTGTTGCATTTGTTATATTCAAACACTAGTATAATGATTTAAATAGTGAAGAAAACAAAAATCTTTTTTCGGTTTAACCAGTCACAGGGATGGAGGAATTTGGGGTGTTTCTTTTTGACTACATACTTTGTGCCTAAAGGTGTCCCCCTTCTCCATCTTAGAAATTTGGGGATGTTCCCTTGCACTATCCAATGGTATGCCCTAGAATCATGGTGGTGAGATATGTGGAGCCCTGGCATGGAAAGCTTGTACACCGCTGATTTTAAGCAGGCTATGGCAACCCTAACTTTTGAGGTTCTAGGGCATGCTGAGATTTGTAGTTCTATGCTTTATCTAGAATGGCAGGTGCTGGATGTTCTGCTTAATAACATTAAGCTTTGTTTTGTGTTGTATATCGTACCAATCACATCTCAGCTTTCATGAGACTGACTCATCTGCTAAAAGATTATTTCTAATTGGTCCTGATGTAGTGCAAAGCACTGCACAGCATGACAACCAACCAACAATCAACTCTCTCTGTGCTGTCTGCTACGATCTCTTGAAAGAGCTGATTCGTAGCTGTTGGTTACTATGCTGTGTACTGCTCTTGTAGCCGCCTTATGAAGTCACCTTGCATTGGGCTTATTTAGTAGAACTGCAAGTGAAAAATGCTGTAACCCAGCCATTCTCAACCGGAGTTCTGTGGAACCGTAGGGTTCCTCCAGAGAATGCTAAGCTTCTCCTTGAGCTGTGACTAATTGACATCCCATTTGATGGTGCTTGTATAGTTATGGGGCCAACGCCACTTGGCAAAGCCAGCACCATAACACCAATGATCCTTTTAGTTATCTGTAAGGGGGCATTCTTCCCACTGATCACCACTGTAAGAGGGGCATACTTCCCACTGACCACCAATGTAAGAGGGGCATACTTCCCAGTTCCACTGACCACCAATGTAAAGAGCATTCTACCTACTGATCACCACTGTAAGAGGGTCATACTTCCCACTGACCACCAATTTAAGGGGCATTCTTCCCACTGATCACCATTATAAAGGGGGCATTCTTCCCACTGATCACCACTATAAAGGGAGCATTCTTCCCACTGATCAGAATGCTAAAAGGGGCATTCTTCCCACTTATCACCACTGTAAGAGGGGCATTCTTCTCACTGATCACCACTATAAAGGGTGCATTCTTCCCACTGATTAGCATGCTAAAAGGGGCATTCTTCCCACTTATCACCACTGTAAGAGGGGCATTCTTCTCAATGATCACCACTATAAAGGGGTTAAAGGGGGCATTCTTCCCACTGATCACCACTATAAAGGGGGCATTGATCCCACTGATCACCATTGTAATGGGGGCATTCATCCCACTGATCACCGCTACTAAAGGGGACCAGTTTCCCACTGAACACCACTATAATGGGGGCATACTTCCTACTGATCATCACTGTAAAGAAGGTATTCTTCCCACTGATCACCACTGTAAAGGGGGCATTCTTCCCACTGATCACCATTGTAAAGGGGACATTCTTCCCACTGATCACCATTGTAAAGGGTGCATTCTTCCCACTGATCACCATTGTAAAGGGTGCATTCTTCCCACTGATCACCATTGTAAAGGAGGCATTCTTCGCACTGATTATCATTGTAAAGGGTGCATTCTTCCCACTGATCACCACTGTAAAGAGGTTATTCTTCCTACTGATCACTATTGTAAATGGGGAATTCTTCTAATGACCACCAATGTAAGGAGCTTTTTTTCCCACTGACCAGTGAATTGTTTTAATCAGGGGTCCCCTGAGACCTCAAATTATTTGAAGGTTTCCTCTGGGGTTAAATGATTGAGAAAGGCTGTTGTAACCTTTTGCAACCAATTATGTGTCATTTTTCTGCAGTTAGATCAGTGAAAAGTTCTGGTTGGTGGGACATACGGCACCATGAACATTGCTCCTTGACTTAGGGGTTGATGCACACGTGTGTATTACAACACTGATATCTATGCAGGATTTCACTAGCAGAAACTTGGCATCAAGGTCCTGTGTAAAAAAAAAAACACAAAACTTTCGGTAAACTGAAATCGTAAACGTTTTGGAGCGTAGCCGTCCAAAAAACGTTCAAATCCGTAACATTCTTCTTCTGAAACTCGTGATCAGTTTTCAATCCCAGCATGCGTTTACAAGCCTAATTTAGGCAAAAATACAGAATTTTCTACATTGACTTTGCGCAACTTAACGCAGCGCTAAAACACTGAGCAGAACGCAGCTGCATGCATGGGTCCATAAGAATATGCAATACGGCTGCGTTCAGATCCGTAGAAATGTATGCGCCGTACAGATCTGGACGCAGCCTTTTTAACGCCTTTATGTGTTGCAGCATAAAAATGGCTCCTTGAACCACTTCATCTACCAAGCTTCTGAATCCTGCCCTGGCTCACGGTTCTGTATAGTTGATTGGTCTATATAGTAAACCTTGAGGAAATTGAGGTTAAAGGATTTTGTTTTATCAATCTGATCTGTTTTCACTACAGTTTAATTCATTTTAAAGCTGTTATTTGTAAAACTACCAGTCTGGGTATTGCACTGTATGATACACGGGTAAAAGTGAAAGGCACATACAGAGGTTTATAGAAGTTACATAAGACGAGGTAGCGTGTTACGCCTTGTCATATCTTGGAGTGTGTTAAAGTGGTTGTAAACCTCAGACATGAAATATGAACAAAGCATATCCCTCTATATTGTGTACTTGTCTGAATCCAGAGCACTATGGGGCTGATTTACTAAAGGAAAATAGACTGTGCACTTTGCAAAAGCAGTTGCTCCAGAGCTTAGTAAATGAGCAGAAGCTCTGCTGACTTCCATCCATTTTTTTTCTTGCATGTGATTGGGTACTCTTTGCAAATTGGAGTTTTACCTCATTTAAGCTCTGGAGCAACTGCACTTTGCAAAGTGTACTGTCTATTTGCCTTTAGTAAATCAACCCCTAGGTGTCATTTCCCTCTGCTGATGTTTTCCTCTGCTATCAGCATGAGTTACTTCTGACAAGTTTTCCTAAAACCAAGAGAAAGTAGGTGATGCGGAGGGACCTCCTGCACACAACCTGTGATTGACAGCCTCAGCCCTGTTCCTGTGTGCTCTGTGGAGGGGGGTCCCTTCCCTCCAATCAACTCTCAGAGCTCTCCTCACTGAGCTCTGTAGAGTGTAACTTCATCTCCCTGCCCCCTTTTTTCTGACAGCTCAGACAAACTTTATAAATTCTTGACTTTGAACGAATGTAGAGAAGAGACGACTGCAGATCGGGGCTGGCTCTACCACTAAGCGGAGTAGGCGGCCGCCTAGGGCGCACCGCTGCCTAGGGCGCCCGGCCACTGTTGATCTATCACTGGCTGCTCTGCATTAATTCATGGAAAAAAACTGACACTGTCTGACTGAGATAATGAGATTGTATTATCACATTCCATTTGCAAATGTATAGAAATAGTATCTGATCTGCCATGTACCCCCCCACCCCCTGTGATTGATTGGCGCTGGTGAAGCTGTATTTGGTGGGCGCTGGAGAGGCTGCATTTGATTGGTGCTGATCAGGCTGTATTTGATTGGTGCTGATCAGGCTGGGCAAGGAGAAGGGGGTGGAGTCAGGGGTGGAGCCAAGGGGGGCAGCAAAATGATATTTCGCCTAGGGTGTCAAAAATCCTTGCACCAGCCCTGCAGCAGGTAAACAGGTACAACTTATGTAGGATGATTTGTTTCATCTCTGTGTATCACCCAAGGACAGTCACTTCACTGGGTATATGGATCGGGTTTACAATCACTTTAACCACTTGCTGACCTGCCACCGTCGTTATACAGCGGCAGGTCGTCTCTCCTGCGTGAATCGCCATAGCTGTATGGCGGTCTGTCATGAGAGAAAGCGGGAGCGTGCCCGCGGATCCGATGGACTCTATGTAAACAAGGCGGATCCCTGTTCTGCCAGATGACATGTCAGAGATCTTCTGTTCCCAGTGAACAGAAACAGCGATCTCTGTCATGTCCCTGCCAGCCCACCCCCCCTACAGTTAGAACACACCCAGGGAACACAGTTAACCCCTTCCCTGCCAGTGTCATTTATACATTGATCAGTGCATTTTTATAGCACTGATCAATGTAATAATGTCACTGGTCCCCAAAAAGTGTCACTTGGGGTTAGATTTGTCCGCCACAATGTCGCAGATAACTTTTGCGCAAACCAATCAATATACGCTTATTGTGATTTTTTTTTAACAAAAATACGTAGAAGAATATATATCGGTTTAAACTGATGAATTACTTTGTTTTTTTATATTTTTTTTCTTGGATATGTATTATAGCAGAAAGTAAAAAAAAAATGTTTTTTTCAAAATTGTCACTCTTTTTTGTTTATAGCGCAAAAAATAAAAAGAGGTGATCAAATACCACCAAAAGAAAGCTCTATTTGTGGGAAAAAAGGACGCCAATTTTATTTGGGTACAATGTTGCACGCCCGTGGAATTATCAATTAAAGCGACGCAGTGCCGTATCGCAAAATATGGGCCTGGTCAGGAAGGGGGTAAATCCTTCTGGTCCTTAAGTGGTTAAAGGAAACCATGAGAAAAACTTTGGGACCTTGGGAAAAAGTACATCTGATTGTACGATCTCTTTACAATTTCCTCTTGAGCTACCAAAAACCATGCAATATGAGGGCTAAACTAACAATCCAATCAATCCCTATTCAATCAGAGCAGCCCTGGCACTGCATGGTTGTTGGTAGATGTACAAATCACCATACACAGTACAGTATGACTACAACCTTTGCACAATCCCCTTTAGATTTATGAAAATAATATAAACTGTATTATAACATTTCTATGTAATATGATTTTGCATCCAATCAAGTAAATGATTTTATTACATAGTTGTTGGTAGATCTGAAGGAGAATGTAAAGTCAAATTGTAATGTACATGGTTAGCTTAAAGCGGTTGTCTACCCAATTTTAGTACTTTTACCTACAGGTAAGCCTATAATAAGGCTTACCTGTAGGTAAAATGAATATCTCCTAAAATCTGTACAGTTTAGGAGATATTCCCTCTCTAAGATGCTGCGGAGTTACGGCGCATGTGCTGTGTATGTCCCGGCAAAGGCCCGGCAATAGGGCCAGACCTTGCCGGAAAGACGGGTCCCACGCGCATGCACAGGAGTGACGTCTCGCGGCTCCGGCCAGTCACAGCGCCGGAGCCGCATACCCGGAAGCAAGAACCGAGGGAAGATGTCCGCTCCCTCAGAGCGGACCGAGCAGCCCGGTCGGATCTTCGTTTCAAGGTAAGTATTTCATAATGAGCTAGTATGCCGTGCATACTAGCTCATTATGCTATTGTCTTGCAGGCTTTTATTTATATATTTATCTTTTAATGGGTAGGCAACCGCTTTAAAGCGGAACTAAAGGGGTTAATATTCTGTGCTCCAATGGTTCCCCACATGCGCCAGCTTCTTTTCATGTGTGCCGGTCTTCGGCTGTCTTCATTGGCCAGTGTGGGATGATGCCACTCCTGAGCATGTGCAAGAGGGCCCCATTGGGAACACACAGAGACTGGACTGGTGCTGTAAGCTGAGCTGCGCATGTACAGTGCAGGAGACGTTACGTCTCCTCTGCAATTGCTCTTTGTTACAACGGACCCTCAGTTCCACTTTAACTACCTCCCACCTGCTGTATAGACAAATGACAGCGGACGGGATCTCCTCTCGTTCTGGGACAACGCCATATGACGTTGCCCCAGTGTCACCACCCTTGCGCGCCCGCGGGAGTGTGCAGCTTAGTGATTGCGGGCTCGCCGTGTCCCTGAAACATGGCGCGACCCGATCTCGGTGAAGAGCCGGGGAAGTGCCGATCGGCAGCATTTCCTCACAGGGGAGACTGTACAGGTAATCACTGATTACAGTGCAGCCCCAGCAGTGCCCATGAGTGATGCCAGTCTGTGCCCATGAGTGACACCAATCAATGCCCATCAGTGACACCAATCAGTGCTGCCTTTAAGTGCCCTTCAGTGCCTGCTCATCAGTTCTGCCCATCAGTGCCCACCAGTGCTGCCTATCAGTGCCCCCTATTAGTGCTCATCAGTGCGGCATATCAGTGCCACCTATCAGTGCCCATCAGTGTGGCATATTAGTGTCTCCTAATCAGTGCCTTTCATTGGCGCCTCATCAGTGCCCATTAGTGCAGCCTATCAGTGCTGCCTCATCAGTGCCCATCAGTGCAGTCTATCAGTGCCCACCAGTGCCGCATATCAGTGCCCATCAGTGCCGCCTCATTAGCGCACATCAGTGAAGGAGAAAAATTACTTATTTACAAAATCTTCTGACAGAAACTATGAAAAACCTTTTTTTTTCGATCTGTTTTTGTTTTTTAGCAAAAAATAAAAACCCCAGTAGTGATTAAACCATCAAAAGAAAGCTCTATTTGTGCGAAAAAAATTATACAAATTTCATATGGGCGTTGCATGAGCGCGCAATTGTCATTAAAAGTGTGAAAGCTGAACATTGGGCTGGGAGGAAGGGGGTGTAAGTGCCAGGGAATTGAAGCGGTTAAGGGGGAGTGTGCGCTCAGATTGTGGGCAGCACATGAAGGAAATTCATTCAGACAGAGGGAGAACATGCAAACTCCATGCAGACAGCGTCCTAGCTGAGATTTGAATTGAGGACCCCCCGGTGCTGCAAGTCACAAGTTATGTTAGATGGTTAACCCTCATGCCTTGCAGCACTGGTGAACCTCCATTCAAATTCCAGCCAGGACACTGTCTGCATGGAGTTTGCATGTTCTCCCTGTGCTTGTGTGGGTTTCCTCCATGTACTCCAGGTTTCCACCTAGACTCCAAAGCCATGCTGGTAAGTTAATTGGCTACAGTCTAAGCTGGGCCCCCAGTATGTGTGTGCATATCGACTATAATCATGATAACATTCTGCATGCCAGTTCCAAGCCCTGTGCAGATGGGGAGGATTGAGGAAAGACCTGGCCACTGTTACTGACTGCTTTATGGAAATGCTGTTTGCCTGACTGCAATGCCAGCCCTCTGACTTCTTCTGAGACACTGACCAGAAGCAACTATGCAGATCCGGAGTACAGTAGGTGCATGCTTGTCCCTGATCAGTGCCAGGCACCTAGCATTTTCAGAGATGGCATCTTGCATATTTTTACCTGGACTATTGAACTTTATACACACCGCCGGTCTGATGATCTAGAGACAGAGGGGTCAGCATGTCTACCGTACTTGTGTGCGAGGGGAGGGGAGCAAGTTATTACAATTGCAGTGAAAATGTTTGCATATATTGCCATTATTGATTTGACACATGACATGGTTGGTAGGTGAGCAGTGCCGCTTGACAACTGTGCCCTTTAAGTCAATTTGACCAAATTCATACCCTTGTCTAATGATGGCCATACACGCTTCCATAAATTATTGATTTCTAGACATGTGCGGTTCGTTTCTTTCCTAAATTGAAATTCGGACAAATTTTTAATTGTTCGGAAATTAGGACGTATCCCAATAGTAACTAATTTAAACAAACCGGAAATAACGAATCAAAATGTCAGATGAAATTTGAATAGATTTCTAATAAAATTCAAATTTCCAAAGAGAATAAAATAGAATAGAAAATAAAGGAATATAATAGAAAATAATATAATATAATAGAAAATAATAAAATAGAAAGTAAAAGAATAGAATATAATAAAGTAAAACAGAACAGAATACAAAATAAAAGAATAGAAAAAAATAGAATAGAAAAAAATAGAATAGAAAAAAGAATAGAGTAAAACAGAATAGAAAATAAAATAACAGAATAGAATAGAAAATAAAGGAATAGAATAGAATAAAAATAGAATAGAATTTAAAGAATATAACCATCTTCTGAAATTTGAATTTAAATTAGAATAAATTTGAATAGAATAGAAAAGAATAGAATAGAAAATAAAAGAATATAACCATTTCTTAAAATCCAGTTTTGAATGGCATTTGAATTTGAGTACAATAGAAAAGAATACATTAGAATAGAATAGAATAGAAAATAAAATAATAGAATTGACTAGAAAAGAAAAGAATAGAATAGAATAGAAAAAAACAATAGAATAGGAAGATTATAACCATCTTCCAAAACTCGAATTTTGAATACAATAAATTTGATTCTAATGGAATTAGAAACATTTTAATCTATTCAAATTCAAATAACCAAAATGAATTCCGAAAATAAATTAAAAAAGATTAGATAAATAATGAATCAAAATGAAATGAAACAATTATTTTTGTTCTGCACACGTCTATTGATTTATTTTTCTATTTGCTCTCTTCTGATAGGAATCTATAAGGTCCTTAAAAATATATATTATATACAGTATATTATATAATCTATCTATAATTATCTATCCTCAACAACCAATTTGATTGATATCAGGCAAATGGATTTTGATCGATAGTTAAGATACAATCGTAATATCTGATTGCAAACAACATTCATGAACAATTGATCGACAATTTTCCGCCTTGACCATTTGATCAAATCTGATCTAAATAGAGTCGAAATTGATCTCAGGGGAAATGGCGGCTTTTCTTTTTTTAGCAGATTTGATATTTTTGATTGAATCACACATTGATTGGATAATAACCTTGAAGACCACCATAAGGCCCACCGTCTGGTGGGATTTCAATATAATATCCCCCTTTAGGCTAGATATAGACGTGTGTCTAAACCCTCCACGCCTCTGAAAAGTGATCTGTGTTTGGAACGCTTTTCAGAGGTGATCGACAGGTGGTAAGGAGGTGATGTGACGCCTCCTCCCCGCCTGTTTTAATCCCATTGCACTGCATGCAGTTGTAGGGTGTTTGACGAGCTTTCCCGTTCAAAAACATGACACAACCCCGTGCTTTTTCATGGCCCCCAGCCGAAAGTCTAAATGAGGCCCGAGAGATTAAAAACATGGGCAGTCAGAAGGCGGCGTATTATTGACTCCTGTACACCTATCACCTGACTCCTAACCGCCTCTGAGAATCGATCCAACGCAGGGGAGTTCACAAAACTTCCACACATGTGAGTGAGGCCTTTAATGCATTGGGTGCTATTCAAAATAAATGGCATTGCAGAGCGCCAACGCATGTAATGTATGTTTTGGTAACATGCGTCTTAATGTGTGCGTCCCACAATGCATAGATGTAAATCAAGGGTGAAAAATATGACATCTTTCATGGTATACAATCCAAATCTGCATGTATAACTACTGTATATGTTACATTGTAGAGAGATGCCAGTGTCCTCGGTACCAAAGACGTTCATTGTATTGAGGACTGATGGTGAGGACGGCCAGATTATTTTTCTTTAATCACAGCTGATGCTTAGAGAAAAAAATCTTCTGCTGGATCTCTCTTAATTACTTCTGCCGGCTTCAGCGGATTGCTGGACTCCCTCAATTAACAGTGGATTCCAATCCAAGATCCAGCGGAGCGGAAAATGACTACAGATTGCTGGAGGATGGGGGTAATGCAGGGTGCAGCGCAACAGGGGGAGAAAAGGGGGAGGGGGTTATCAATAATGACAGCAATAATATTAATAATTATATGATGAGGAGGAGGAGGTGTGGGAGCCTGGCAGCTCAGGGGTTAAAGTCTTTCCATTACATGCCGGCCCCCATAGAAAACAGCATGAAATGTTCCGGAGAAGCTCTGCGATCCTCCGGCAGTGAGGGAGTGGAGGCGACATATGGACACAGATTGGAGGAATCACTCACAATGCTGGAGGTCTGGCATCTCATCTCCCCCCAGATCTCTTCCAATGTCTGATCCCCATATATACACAAATCATATATACAAATCTATCAATGATTTCTCATACATAATCCCATAATACCATTACATATCTATTCTGTAATACATTCTATCTATCTATCTATCTATCTATCTATCTATCTATCTATCACTCTATGATTTATCTATCTACTTATATATATATCCTTGATGTATCTATCTATCGATCTAACTATTATCCATCCATCCATCCATCCATCCATCCATCCATCCATTCATCTATCTATCCTTCCATCTATCTTTCCATCCAATCAACTATCTATCTATCTATCTATCTATCTATCTATCTATCTATCTATCTATCTATCTATCTATCTATCTATCTATCTCTCTATCTATCTCTCTATGATTTACCTATCTACTTATATATATATCCTTGATGTATCTATTGATCTAACTATTATCCATCCATCTATCCATCCATCTATCCTTCCATCTATCTTTCCATCCAATCAACTATCTATCTATCTATCTATCTATCTATCTATCTATCTATCTATCTATCTATCTATCTATCTATCTATCTATCTATCAATCAACGTGTCTATCTATCTATCTATCTATCTATCTATCTATCTATCTATCTATCTATCTATCAATCAACGTGTCTATCTATCTATCTATCTATCCCATATCTATCTATCTATCTATCTATCTATCTATCTATCTATCTATCTATCTATCTATCTATCTATCTATCTATCCCATATCTATCTATCTATCTATCTATCTATCTATCTATCTATCTATCTATCTATCACTCTATGGCTGGCCATACACTATACAATTTTCTTGTTCAACTTTCTAGATTTACCAAAACCATATGTGAGGTCAGACCTAAACCCTTTTAGTTTGTATTTAATCAGGTAGGCCCTTTCACTACATAGTTGAAGGTAAATCTAAAGGAAATTGAATAAGTAAATTGTATACTGTATGACCAGCCTTAAGCCTCGTACACAAGGGACGACGATCGTACCTACGATCGTCTCAAATAGTATGTTGGCTGTTGTATCTAGCATACTGACTGCACTACACAATCGTACGACCAAAGAAAGAACGTTCAGGTGCATGTAATTAGCATCCGGCCGTTCCTGACTTCTGTTTTGCACAATACAACTTGTTGTACCAACTGCTCTGTACACACGATACAACGGTCGTATGAGCGCTTGTTGGTACGACCAAGTTTTCTAGTTTGCTCATACCACTCCTGTTGTACAACCGTCATATGTCGGCTGTTCTAATCGCGCGCACGAACGATCGATTTCGCATACAACGGTCGTTCGTACGGCCTGTTGTATACGATCGTCGTCCCGTGTGTACGAAGTCTGCGATTTATCTATCTACTTATAGAGTATCTCACAAAAGAGAGTGCACCCCTCACATTTTTGTAAATATTTTATTATATTTTTACATGTGACAACACTGAAGAAATAACACTTTGCTACAATGTAAAGTAGTGAGTGTACAGCTTGTATAACAGTGTAAATTTGCTGTCCCCTCAAAATAACTGAACACACAGCCATTAATGTCTAAACCACTGACAACAAAAGTGAGTACACCCCTAAGTGAAAATGGCCAAATTGGGTCCAATTAGCCATTATCCCTCCTTGGTGTCATGTGACTCGTTAGTGTTACAAGGTCTCAGTTGTGAATGGGGAGCAGGTGTGTTAAATTTGGTGTTCTCGCTCTCTCATAATGGTCACTGGAAGTTCACCATGGCACCTCATGGCAAAGAACTCTCTGAGGATCTATAAAAAAGAATTCTTGCTCTACATAAAAATGGACTAGGCTATAAGAAGATTGTCAAGACCCTGAAACTGAGCTGCAGCATAGTGGCCAAGACCATACAGCGGTTTAACAGGACAGGTTCCACTCAGAGCAGGCCTCACCATGGTCGACCAAAGAAGTTGAGTGCATGTGCTCAGCGTCATATCCAGAGGTTGTCTTTGGGAAATAGACGTATGATTGCTGCCAGCATTGCTGCAGAGGTTGCAGGGGTGGGGGGTCATCCTGGCAGTACTCAGAACATATGCCGCACGCTGTATCAAATTGGTCTGCATGTCTGTCGTCTCAGAAGGAAGCCTCTTCTAAAGACGATGCACAAGAAAGTCTGCAAACAGTTTGCTGAAGACAAGCAGACTAAGGACATGGATTACTGGAACCATGTCCTGTGGTCTGATGAGACCAAGATAAATGTATTTGGTTCAGATGGCATCAAGAGTGTGTGGTGGCAACCAGGTGAGGAGTACAAAGAGAAGTGTGTCTTGCCTACAGTCAAGCATGGTGGTGGGAGTGTCATGGTCTGGGGTTGCATGAATGCTGCTGGCACTGGGGAGCTACAGTTCATTGAGGGAATCATGAATGCCAACATGTACTGTGACATACTAAAGCAGAGCATGATCCCCTCCCTTCTGAGACTGGGCCGCAGGGCAGTATTCCAACATGATAACGACCCCAAGCACACCTCCAAGATGACCACTGCCTTGCTAAAGAAGCTGAGGGTAAAGGTTATGGACTGGCCAAGCATGTCTCCAGACCTAAACCCTATTGAGCATCTGTGGGGCATCCTCAAATGGAAGGTGGAGGAGCGCAAGGTCTCTAACATCCACCAGCTCTGTGATGTCAACATGGAGGAGTGGAAGAGGACTCCAGTGGCAACCTGTGAAGCTCTGGTGAACTCCATGCCCAAGAGGGTTAAGTCAATGCTGGAAAATAATGGTGGCCACACAAAATATTGACACTTTGGGCCCAATTTGGACGTTTTCACTTAGGGGTGTACTCACCTTTTTTGCCAGTGGTTTAGATATTAATGGCTGTGTGTTGAGTTATTTTGAGGGGACAGCAAATTTACACTGTTATACAAGCTGAACACTCACTACTTTACATTGTAGCAAAGTGTCATTTCTTCAGTGTTGTCACATGAAAAGATAGAATAAAATATTTACAGAATGTGAGGGGTGTACTCACTTTTGTGAGATACTGTATATATACTTGATTTATCTATCTATCTATTGATCTGTCTATTATCTATTCACCCATCCATCCATCCATCCAATCAACTATCTATCTACCCTTCATTCCTCTTATCTATCTATTTATTTATTCATCTATCCATATCTATCCATTGCTCCATATATCTATCTTTGATCGATCTATCTATCTATCTATCTATCTATCTATCTATCTATCTATCTATCTATCTATCTATCTATCTACTATTCATCCATCCAATTACAGTGAGGGGAAAAAGTATTTGATCCCCTGCTGATTTTGCACGTTTGCCCGCTGACAAAGAAATGATCAGTCTATAATTTTAATGGTAGGGTTATTTTAACAGTGAGAGACAGAACAACAAAAATATCCAGAGAAACACATTTCAAAAATGTTATAATCATTCAAATGTTCATTAGCAAACTTCAGACGGGCTGTACATGTGCTTTCTTGAGCAGGGGGACCATGCGGGGGCTGCAGGATTTAGGTCCTTTGCAGCGTATTGTGTTATCAATTGTTTTCTTGGTGACTATGGTCCCAGCTGCCTTGAGATCACTGACAAGATTCTCCCGTGTAGTTCTGGGCTGATTCCTCACCGTTCTCATCATCATTGAAACTCCACAAGGTGAGATCTTGCATGGTGACCCAGACCGAGGGAGATTGACAGTTATTTTGTGTTTCTTCCATTTGTGAATAATCGCACCAACTGTTGTCACCCGCTCACCAAGCTGCTTGGCGATGGTCTTGTAGCCCATTCCAGCCTTGTGTAGATCTACAATCTTGTCCCTGAAATCCTTGGACAGCTCTTTTGTCTTGGCCATGGTGGAGAAATTGGAATCTGATTGATCGATTGCTTCTGTGGACAGGTGTCTTTTATACAGGTAACAAGCTGTATATAAGCTCCCTTTAGGCCCCTTTCACACATACGGACCGTTTGTCCGTTTTTCATCCATCCGTTGACGGATGAAAAACGGACATTAATGCAACGCTATGGAAAAACTGATGACAACTGATGATCAGCTATTTTCATCAGTTTTCATCCACTTCTGTCAGCATCCGTTTTTTTGAACGGATGAAAGTCCTATTTTTCATCCGTCAAAAAAACGGATCGGACGAAAAACGGATGTAAACTGACGAACGGTCAGTTTTTCATCCGTTTTTGCATTGGTAGTGAATGTAAAAAAAAACTGATGAAAAACTGATGACCACTGATGAAAAACGGATGAAAAAACGGATGAAAACTGATGAAAAACGGATGAACTGATGAACTGATAAACTGATGAACTGATGAACGGTCCGTGTGTGTGAAAGGACCCTTAAGAGTGCTTCTGATCTCAGCTCATTACCTGTATAGAAGACACCTGGGAGCCAGACATCTTGCTGATTGATAGGGGATCAAATACTTATATCACTCATTAAAATGCAAATCAATTTTTAAATTTTTTGATATGCATTTTTCTGGATATTTTTGTTGTTATTCTGTCTCTCACAAATAAACGTATCATTAAAATTATAGACTGATCATTTCTTTGTCAGCAGGCAAACGTACAAAACCAGCAGGGGAACAAATACTTTTTTTCCTCACTCTATTTATCTATCTATCTATCTATCTATCTATCTATCTATCTATCTATCTATCTATCGATCTATCCTGTATTCCTCATATCTATTTATGTATTTATTCATCTATTTCCCTGACATTTATCTATGATCTATTAATTGGTCTATCTATCCATCCATTCATCCATCCTTCCATCCATCCATCCAACCAACAATGTCTATCTATCTATCTATCTATCTATCTATCTATCTATCTATCTATCTATCTATCTATCTATCTATCTATCCATCTCTCTCTCAATCTCTCTGTGTTTGTCTGTGTGGAGTGGCAGTCCGTTGTCCTCCAGCTGATCCTGGTATGACGCTCCTCTATGGTCTGTAGGCTGGATGTCATCTCCTCTCCTGTGAGTCAGAACTTTCTTTGTGTATGGAGGTGTTGTGATGTGATGTGTGTTCCCAGGTATCAGCCCTGTCATGCGTGTGATGGTACAGCCTGTAGTCTCTGACATGTAGCGGAAATGTGAAATGGGCACCTTCAGATGTGGTTATAGGAACAACCTTCGCCCCAGTAACAAATGAGTGTAATTGGCGTAAAAGAGGAATGAGCACAACACAGGGCCCTGGACTGAACGGCTCATTCCACAAATATTGCCAACCCCAGGAAAAGCACATTACCGCCACATACACACTTCCAGCCAGAGCACTCTTAAAGGGACACACTCATGTCTAGATGATGCCATGTGTCATTTTTTCTCCTACAGAGGAATATGATTGCTACCTACAGTAATATAATAATAATGTCTAGATGTTGGGTACATTTAAGCTCTGTGCCTCCTTTTGCTTAGCTTTCTTCCATTTTGACAGTTCTGAAAATATCTGACCACATGCCCAATGACCTCACTCCTTCTTATGACTCATATCATTTGGCCCTAAGCCCCTCCTACTCACTATAATAATTTTCAATAATTTCCCTTTGGGACCAATAAAGTACGGTATTCAAAATGTAAGACTATCATGACATCTACAGCAACATTCTATAAGGCTTTCTAAGTTTACAGGGAGAATACGACCCCGTACACATGGGGCGTACTATATTGTAGCACAGATACAGCTGCTGCTCCCAGTTTGACATCCACATGGGTGCAAGTTTCTGAATGCAAACAGCGTCATGTACCTGCACTAACACAGATGTCAAATTGGGAGCAGCAGATGTGTCTGTGCAGCCGCTGCATCCCAATTGACATAAAATGGACTGCCTGCATGATGATGGACGGAACACCTGTGTATCTCAGCCCAGCCTCCCACAGTGCTATCCTGCCTGCTTCAAAGGCTCCAGTCCTCCATACTACCCCCAACCTCCAACAGTGTCCCACAGTGCCTGCCATCCTCTCACAGTTCTGCCCAGCCTCCCACAATGCCACCCTGCCTTCTGGAATGCCTCCAGCCCTCCATAGTGCCCCCAACCTCCAATAGTGTCCCGCCATGCCTCTCCAACCTCCCACAGTGCTGCCCAGCTGCCCACAAAGTGCCCCCTGCCTAATGCAAAGCTTCCAGCCCTCCATAGTGCCTCCAACCTCCAACAGTTTCCCACAGTGCCCTTCCAACCTCCCACAGTACTGCTCAACCTTTCACAGTGCTATCCTGACTGCTGTAAAGCTTTCAGCCTTCCATAGTGCCCCCAATTTCCAACAGTGTCCCACCGTGCCCCTCCAACCTCCCACAGTGCTGCCCAGCCTCCCACAGTGCCACCCTGCCTGCTGCGAAGACTCCAGCCATCCATAGTGCCCCCCAATCTCCAACAGCGTCCCACCACACCCCTCCAACCTCCCACAGTGCTATCTCCAACAGTGTCCCACCATACCCCTCCAACCTCCCACAGTGCTATTTCCAACAGTGTCCCACCATACCCCTCCAGCCTCCCACAGAGCCACCCTTACTGCTGTGAAGCCTCCAGCCTTCCATAGTCCCCCCGCCCTCCAACAGTGTCCCATAGTGCCCACCATCCTCTCACAGTGCTGCCAAGCCTCCAACAGTATCCTTTTGCCTGCTGTAAAGTTTCCAGCCTTCCATAGTGTCCATCCTCCAACAGTGTCCCACAGTTCCCCTCCAACCTTCCATAGTGCCCCTCATCCTCCCACAGTGCTGCCTAGCCTCCCACAGTGCCCCTCCCCCAACCTCCTACAGTGTCACCCATCCTTTCTCCAGAAGCTTCATCCCCTACAGGGCCACTAAGCCAGCTGCAGATTCATCTAACCCCCTCCACAACCCCCCCCCCCCCACCCCCTACAATGCCACCCAGCCCCATTCATGTTTTGTAATCCCATACTTTTATTGTATGAGTATAAACTGTATTTATTATTTCTGGATAACAGAAGGTTTTGGAAGAATGTAAAGGGCCCTGGTCTAAAAAGATTGAGAACCATTGATGTAGGGTAGGAAAAGGGATTTAAAGGGCCAATCCATCCAAAAACTGATATTTTAGGTTTTGGTAAATGCTGGGTAGTTTAAATAGATATAAACCAAATCACTAAAATCTCATACCAGCTTCAACATATTTTGGTAATTTCAAACATTGTGTTCAATCTTTTTAAATTTGAAGCTTTCATTAAAAGATTATCTAGTTATCCTGCCATTTTAGGCATAGCCCATCTTTTGCAAAAATATAAAAAAAATCACCAAAATGAATGAAATAAAAAGTGTGCATTTGTTATATTTTTGCATTGCCCCCTGCAGAACATAGCAGCCATAGTCAGTGCATAGTAAATGCAGTGTGTAGGCTCAAGCATTGTTCAGCTCTCAGCACCAGGTTGGTATGTAGGCACAAATCTTTTGTTATGGACACTTCAGGGGGAAGCACCCCACAATTCAGGAAAGTGGGGAGGAGGACTGGTTTGGGGGTTGTGGGGTAGGGGAATACGGTCATGTTACAGCCTAAATATGGTGTAATACAACAAAACATGGCCCCAAAGGCGGTCCCAAAAATTCAAGTACTTCCTACGGTGACAACCTTCTCTCAATTGTGAGCATTGTTACTTGTGCCCTTGGGAGTGGTAAGCACCTGACAAGTGTTCCATGAAACATGGTTGCAAAGATAAACTGTGCCTTTAATGTCCTTATTCAATCACTTCCTATGGTGACAAGATTCTCCTGATTGTGTTTCTGTGTTGTCCCTTGCATCCTTGATGGAGGTTGCAAGTTTCTGTCCCAGGGTCACTGGTAAGAGTAAGAACCTGATAGATGTTCCATGAAACATGGTCCCAAAGGAGAACTATTCCTTAAAAGGTTCTTGTTTAGATAATGAAGTGGTACCTGGTTCCGGCAAGGATTTATACATTTCTACCTGGGTACTCCTCTCTGTGCTTTTGTGCATGTGGACAGGTAGGCACCAACTTGCATATTTGGTGGACTTGCCTGATAGTACAGAAATTTTGGAATGATATATTTAGTATTGTTTGAACACTAACTAACACAAAACTGGACCCAGACACCTCCTTGGCTCTTCTAAACCACAATAATAAAGGTTTCACCAAAGCCAAATTCAATATTACTTTACAAATCATGAAGGCAGCCAAGCAAACCATTGCGCTGGCTTGGAAAACTTCCAAACTATGTATAATAGAAACTAAAAATAGAATAACACAGGCCATGATCCATAGCACAATAGAAGCCATAATACTGGATAAAATTCCCAAGTTTCTCAGAATTTGGCAGCTATGGATAGACCATTGCCTTCCCCCTGACTTTGACAAATCTCTAATGGAACCCTTAGAAATTATTTTCATATGGTTATAGGATACTCCCGGGCGCCCTTGGAGCCAACATTCCTTTTCTTTCTTCTCTCCTCTCTGCTCTTCCTCCACTCCTCATTTCCTCCTTAACCTGGATCTATCTCACTTGTTTAACCCCATTGGTTAAATATCAATGCATGACCTATCTTTATCATCCACCGTTACTTATAGCTACAATGTCATGCAAGTTATACAGTTGATTTAATGTTTTCTGTCTACTGACAATTTTGAGGACCATAGGTTCTCACAAGCTCTTTGAGTATGAACTGATCATTTTTCTTTGTACTCACTTGATGGCTCATTTGCATGTTCCTCAACTATATTGTAGTCCATTTTTATTGTATAACTTGAATTGGAATGTATACCATGTGATTTGACTTTTACACGATTAAAAAAGATTGAAAAGAAAAGGTTCTTGCTTAGTCACTTCCTATGGTGACAACGTTCTCCTTATTGTGTTTCTGTGTTGTCACGTGCATCCTTGATGGAGATTGCAAGCTTCTGTCCTAGGATCACCGGCAAGAGTAAGAACATGATAGATGTTCCATGAAACATGGTCTCAAAGGAGGACTATGCCTTTAAGGTCCTTGCTCAGGCATTTGCTATGGTGACAACTTTCTCCCAATTGTGTGCCTTGCTAATTGTACCCTTGATAGGGCTACAAGCTGCTGTTCCAGGGACACTGGAAGGGGTGAGAGCCTAATGGATGCTCCATGAAACACGGTTGCAAGGGAAGACTATGCCTTTAAGGTCTTTGTTCAGGCATTTTTTTACTGACAATGTTCTCCTGATTATCGCTGCCCCAGTGACACTAGCAGTAGTAAGAATTTGATAGGTGTTCCAACTCTTTACCCCTCTGCACACTGCTGAAAAAGTTATGGCTGGAGTTGGGCATTAATATAGTTGGGCTTTTGAAAGCTGACTTTTGATTGGCTGCTGGACAATGGTCTTAGTTGCTGTCCAAATATTATGATGAAGTCTTATTTCTGGTATTAGAGGATGCTGAGCTGTGATGGCCCAGCTAAGTAGAGCTGGGCATAGAAAAAATACATGGCGTAGGTGGGATTTATGAGGGAGCCTCCATGGTACCGTACACCGAGGTGCAGCCATCAGCATCCGGGTGTGCATGTTATTTATATGGAAATGTGTCCAGCCATCGTTATGAATTCCACACTTGTTGACTCCATCTCATCAATCCCTCATTTCTTGTATGTGTTCACAGAGGCAGAGCGCTGATTGCAAGGCAGTTGGGGCACTAACAGTAACGAGAACAAGATTGTAAGACTCAGGGCTTGGTTAAAGGAAACCTGCGCTCAGACAAATCTAGAGGCTGCCACTGCCAACCTCCTCCCGAAAACGCTACTTGCCTGACTGTCATGCTCATCCTATGCCTTAAGTTCTCTTTAAATCGTAAAGCAAATGTTTAAGGCGTGCATAGCCCTTCTTTTAATGAAGCAGCGCACCACAACCCACGATATATGCCTTGTGAAGCACTGCAGTGTGTTGTGCTCTAAAATGCATTGTAGTACCAGTCATAATCAATGGAGCAGGTGCATTGCGGCAACATAAAGCACAAATGGGAATGGGCCCTAAAGTGTAAGTAAGCTCTGACCATAAATGCCTCTTATTTGCTCCCTTTTTGGTTTAGAACTATGGACAGCGGTAATGAGGTTTCAGAACAATGGACATCGGTAATGGGGTTTCAGAACCATGGACAGCGGTAATGAGGTTTCAGAACCATGGACAGCGGTAATGAGGTTTCAGAACCATGGACAGCAGTAATGAGGTTTCAGATCCATGGACAGCGGCAATGAGGTTTCAGAACCATGGACAGCGGTAACGGGGTTTCAGGACAATGGACAGTGGTAATCGGGTTTCAGAACCATGGACAGCGGTAATCGGGTTTCAGAATTATGGACAGCGGTAATGGGGTTTCAGAACCATGGACAGCAGCAATGGGGTTTCAGAACCATGGACAGCAGCAATGGGGTTTCAGAACCATGGACAGCAGCAATGGGGTTTCAGAACCATGGACAGCAGTAATGAGGTTTCAGAACCATGGACAGCAGTAATGAGGTTTCAGGACAATGGACAGGGGTTATGAGGTTTTGGGACAATGGACAGCGGTAATGAGGTTTCAGGACAATGGACAGCACTAATGGGGTTTCAGGACAATGGACAGCACTAATGGGGTTTCAGGACAATGGACAGCACTAATGGGGTTTCAGGAGAATGGACAGCGGTAATGCGGTTTCAGAACCATGGACAGCAGTAATGAGGTTTCAGAACCATGGACAGCAGTAATGAGGTTTCGGGACAATGGACAGCGGTAATGAGGCTTCAGGACAATGGACAGCACTAATGGGGTTTCAGGACAATGGACAGCACTAATGGGGGTTCAGAACCATGGACAGCACTAATGGGGTTTCAGAACCATGGACAGCGGTAATGGGGTTTCAGAACCATGGACAGCAGTAATGAGGTTTCGGGACAATGTACAGCGGTAATGAGGTTTCGGGACAATGGACAGCGGTAATGAGGTTTCGGGACAATGGACAGCGGTAATGAGGTTTCGGGACAATGGACAGCGGTAATGAGGTTTCGGGACAATGGACAGTGCTTCTAGTGGTTTGAAAAGATATGGAAACTATCCAGGAAAATGTAAAATATGACTATGGCTCTCCATTAAAATATGTGCTGTAGCACCTCATTTTAAAGCCCAAAAACCCCAAATCTCATGGCAGTTTGCACCCTTTTGTCAGCAATAGAACTGTTTAAATCGGTGCGACGCCGACTTTTCAGTCTGGCATCGATTTGAAAAAGAAGTTCCTGCACTATTTTTGTCGATTTCAGGTGCGACTTGCATAGACATCTGTGCATGAAATCGCACAGATCTCAGCCAAGTCACACCTGAAGTCGCACTGACATGTGGCTTTGAAATTGTGCGATTTCAAGTGAAGTCACGCAATTTCAAAGTTAGATTTGGTGTGACCAGTGTGTAAGATTGCCATGCGGGAGCATTTAGTTGTTCTTTAAATGTACCATTGAAAGTGTTTAGTTATAACTGTTTAAGAATTATTAAGCAATAACTGTCAAACTTCTCAAAAACTTAGAGCAGTCCTGTGTCCTGTTTACACTTCCTGTGTTATCTCAAGGAGTCTAATGAGCCCTCCCAGTTCTTATCTTGGACAAAAGAACAATTAGTACCCGTGTTTTACCTCTCTTGCAGGTTTCCCCAATAGGAATCGTATCCCCATGGGGGAACACATGCAGGCTCACTTCCGAGCCCCACTGCTGCGTCCATTGACGCAGACAACGGGACTTGTCCTTGCCCCTCCCTTCCTTGTCACTGGAGTTGATTGATGGGAGTGGGAGCCAATGGCTATCGATCTGCCCAGGGGGGAGGGACAAAAACCAGGAGAGCCACAGCTCTGATGCACAGCGCTGGATCACAATGGGGTTCAGGTAAGTATAAGGGGGTGAGAGGGCGAATCTGTGTTTTAGAACCTTTCTTAAGTACTTAAGTGGAACTAAACTCTCCCAATCAACAATAACTGTTTTTAATTCTCATACTGCTAACATTAGTAAATAGATAGGAAGGTATATTATTTTTACCTTTTACCTATTTTAAACTTTTTTTTTACATTTTTTACTTCCTTCCTGGTTTCTGGCCTATGCCTACATTGTGGCATACATTCTATATTATAAATATATACAGTATATATATTCTTCATGGCATTTTTTTCTTTCTTTCATTTTGAGGAGGGGCTTTCTCAGCTCTGCACACCCTCCTGCCTGCATGCCTGAGCCAAGTGCAAATGGATTCCAGGAAGTAAATGCTACATAAATCCTTACTCAGAATGGTCACAGGCGAGGGGGAGTGTCAAACTGATTTAAAATAAAGCATGGAGACATGGATGGATGGGGGAGTTTGCTTTGAAGATGAAAAAGAAATGAGTGTTTTCAGTTTGTGGTGCTCAGATACAGTTTAGTTTCTGTTTTAGGGCCAGTTCACACCATAGAAACGCAGCCCAGATGCCTTCCGGATGCTTTTCTGCATGCGCGTTTTTGACACATTTTTGGTGCTTTATGGTGCGTTTTGGGTGCGTTTTAGTGTGTTTGTCATGCAGTCCAGTGCATCGTTCCCCCTTTTTTCTTAACCTAAAATAAGGACATGTGAGGTCCAGTGCGTTTTTGGTGCATTTAGGTGCATTCCAGTGCATTTTTGGTGCGTTCCTGTGTGTTTTTGATACGTTTTACTGTGCTCGGTGAAAAAAATGCTCTACTTTTTTTTTTTCTGGAACCGGAACTGACTGCACTACTGTGAACTATGCCGTTGAAAACCATAACCTACTATTCGTGCATTTTTGATGCAGAAAGAACGCACTGGACTGCATGTGGTGTGAACTGGCCCTAAAGCAGTAATAAAATTAAAACCAAAAATGAGATGTGGTGGCTGCATTCGTTTTCTTGTTAAGGCTTTTTTCATCTGGTGATCTAGCCAGAAACACACCTCCTGTTACATACAGACACGAGTCTGGAGGAAGGAGCACAGGGGCACAGTAGACAGCAGCATTGTCGGTCTAGGGAGAGGGGAGTGTTTGGTCCCTTTCACACTTGTGCAAGTTGTCCTGCGATTTGGGACTGCAAAGTCGCATGACAAGTCGTTCCCTATTATTTCCAATGAGTACCGTTCATATCTGTATGAATTTCAAGTCGTGGCGACTTCAAAGTAGTCCCTGATTTCTTTGGTCCAACTTTGATGCAACTTGAGATCCATAGACTTCAATGTTAAACCCTCAAAGTCTCATGCAAATCGCACCTGAATAATATAGATTTCTGTACGACTTTTTAATATGTTTTCATTGAGCCAAAGTTGCAACAAAGTCGGACCAAAGTCGTACTGATCCCAAATCGCATCAAAATCGCAGTAAAATCACTGCAAAATCGGGTCGCACAAGTGTGAAAGATGTGCTAGCAGATTTAGATACAAATCGAAGCCAAACTGCAGCTAATACTTTGTAGTCAGTTACAGCAAACTTTTTTTTTTCTTTGGGATAATGGTTTTACATAAATAAATAAATAAATAAATGAAAGTTGATCATTGTAAGCACCCCTGACTTACTGGCAGGTTTACCAGGGTGAAATAAAAGAAAGAAAGCCTAAAAAAGAAAACAAGTGCAGCTATCACATTTAAGATTTTGTAATTTGCAATTTAATAAATGTTTGCTTTTGGGTTTAACCACTTGCCGACAGCAATGCACATTCCTGTTTCCAAATGGTTTACCGGGATTATGGCTGACAATATCATCCATAATCTCTCATTCCGAGCCGCTGGAACATTTTCCGAAGCGCGCAGGAGGGGACGTCCCCCCACCTCCCTCCAGTGTTTCTCGGGCTTACCATTTCCACCAGTTAAAAATGATCCGACAGTGCAGCTGGCTGCTCCCATAGGCGATCAAAGAGTAGATACCCTTTGATCGCCTCTTTGGCCTTGGAGGACCAGACTGACTTCATGAAAAACAATTTTTTTTTGATCTTTTGCTTTTTGACCCCAGATCTCTCCATAAAGAGGACCTGTCATCCTTATTTCTATTACAAGGGGTATTTACATTCCTTGTTATTGGAATAAAATCATAAAAAAAAAAAAATGAAAGGGAGCGTATAAAAATAAAGAGTAAGATAAATAATAATAAAAAAATTGAAAGCGCCCCCATCCCTGCGCTCGTACACTGATGCTAACACATACGTAAATCATGCACGCGTATGTAAACGGTGTTCGCACCACACATGTGAGGTATCTCTGCGAACGTTAGAGAGAGAGTAATAATTCTAGAAATAGATCTCCTCTGTAACTCTAAACAGGTAACCCGTAAAAATCATCGCCTATGGAAATATTTAAGTACCGTAGTTTGATGCCATTCCAGGAGCGTGCACAATTTTTAAGCATATTAGGTATCTATTTACTTGGCGTAGCATCATCTTTCTCATTATACGAAAAAAATGGGGTAAATATTGTATGTTGTTTTTTTTGAAGATTCATTAATGTGTATTTTTTCCAAGAAAAAACGCTACGCAAATACCATGTGATATAAAAAATTGCAACAATCGGCATTTTATTCCCTAGGGTCTCTGCTAAAGAAATTGTTTAATGTTTGGGGTTTATAAGTAATTTTCTAGCAAAAAAAAAAAAAAAAAAGATTGAAACTTGTGAACAAAAAGTGCCAGAAAAAGTTTGGTCGGCAAGTGGTTTTAATACCACTTTAAGCAAAGTCAACGAGGCAAGGCTCGGCCCACCAAAATGTTGTGTGTTGTCAACCTGAAACAGGATTTAAATGTGGAGTGCATTTCTGGCAGAGGGGCAGGTAAATCTCTATACTTGCACAGTCTTTATACAGCAAAAAACATGGGAAATGAGCATTTATTGCAGAAATGTGCCGCATATGTTTCTTTTGGCACATACTGCTTTCTTGTAGCCCTTTCTCTCTGTCTGTCTGACTGTCAGTCAATAAGAAAGCTGATACTTAATTCCAGAATTATTCATTGCAATAAGAAGCCCATGATTTATTCCCCCCTAATTCATTTCCCATCATCAGAATATCTGCACACATGGCCGCATGTGACCTTTTCTAAATATATGCATCCATCATGTTCCAGAAAACATTTGGGAGTCATGCTTGGGTAAGATGTCAAGTGTGAGCATTATATTAGCTGTACTGTCATTTGCAGTATGAATTATATTGAGCTGACTAGCAGGGATTACACAAGGAAGAGCACACCAAGCCTGCTGTTCAACTGACCATTCACAGTACAATCTGCTTGTACAGTCTCCATGGTGTGTGCACAGGGTGTGCCAGGTGTGCATGGGCACACCCTAATCACCCCGTGTGGTGCAGATTCCCCCTGTTTAGACCCCTGATATTTCACCAAAGCCCCCTAGCGGGCTCCTAAAAAGTTGTAAAAATAAATAAATAAATAACAAATATAATATATGTGAGAACATAAAAGAAAAACGGGGAGGAAAAAAGGCGGACTTTAAAGGCTGCCACTGAAATCCCAAGTAGGAAAGGACTACAACACTTAGATGTGGTTAAAAGACATATTTATTGGAAATCAGTTAAAATGTTTCAATAAAGATGGAAATAGAAATTAGGTATATAAATATGGAAATGTAGATACATAGGGAGCTGAACATAAAGATCAGTGTAGAAGGTCCACAGATGGTATCCAAAAAGAAAAAAAAGAGGTCCAAGAAAGTCCTTAGTGGTTGGAGGCCAAACTACCCGGAATATGCAATGTCAGCACCAAAGGATCGCTACGTGTTTCGCCGATAGCTTCATCAGGTGATCCTATTGGTAGTAGGGGGTACATCATAATTAGTAATGTATTCATGTACTCATTATTTCCATAGCAGAGCATAATGTATAATAATTTCATATGCTGGTTAACATTTGCTCACTGTACAAATCAATCATGATTCAATTTAAAAAATGGACAACATAGTATCTTGAATTCAAGAAAGACATGCATGTATGCTTCATTTCAAAGAAGTATTAAAATAGAGTAACAAAGATGAATTGCTTCAAATCCATACGTACCAACAAAGTGGAGGGTGTGCAGGAAAATCGGTGTATCCAGTTAAGGGAACAGTGCACCATGTATGTCAAAACAAAAGGGGAGGAAAAGTGGCAGGGGAGGTGCAATGTTCCCTGAATAGGCCGGATAAATCTCATTAAAATGAAGATGCTTCCCTAATTTACCTACTTAGTTCATAATTCCCCACAATGGATTCCTCATCCCTGCAATTCAATTGTTTTCTTCACTCCTTTGGGTCCCGAGCCCGCCCCACTTCAAACTAGCTACCCTTATGCATCCCGCGATGGCGTTTCCGGACTTTGTGGCAGCGCAGCTGGTTACTGCAGTTTGGTGGCTGGTTCCGGATGCGTCCAATCCCGCTGCGGTCCTGGAGGCGGCGTTGGTCGGTTCGGTGGAAGCTTTGTCAAATGTAGCCCTTAGGGGATCCAAGGCTCTGTATGCTTTGACCCCCTCCATGCTCCCAACCCTTTGGGCATAGATGGCAGGTCTGAGTCTTGAAAAGTACCCCCAGTCGGCGATTTCTCCAAATGCCCCCCGTGGAACAACCCCATCCTGATACACTTTTACACTCTACCTGAACCCAAAATATGGGCTAAACAAAGAATTAAATTGGTCTCTGATGTTACCCCTGACACCTCCATATACTCATTTGACCATCTTATGATTCACTATAACGTCCCATCCTCACACCTATTTCGGTATTTGCAATTGTCCCATGCCTTTAGGAGCCAAATACATTCCAATGGAACACAAGTAGTACACTCAGATCAAGAAGGGGTCACTCAGTATGAATTCAATGAAAAGCCCACCTCTCTTCTATGCCCACCTCCTCTGGGTCTCCTCCCCTGCACTGTCGGCGCTTCGCCAAGTGTGGACACATGATATTCCGGAGTTAGACTCCGAGGGCTGGGAGGACATGTGGGACTCTTCATTTAAAATTCTTGTCTCTCTACAAGACCACCTTGTATAATATAAAATTGCCAACAGGGCATACATGTCTCCTGAGTGTTGGCGCTGTACCCAAGCCACGGGCGATTTTAAACACATTTTTTGGTCATGCCCCCTGATCCAGGTATACTGGACCCAAATAACTACAGTATTACAAGACATATGGGTATTAATATAACCCCAGCTCCACAGATATGTCTGCTGGGCCTGGTGGAGGAATTGACCCCCAGAGTGGCGGAGAGGACTCTGATAGGTCTTCTCCTCTTCTACGCCAGGAAAAGGATTGCCATGTGCTGGAAAAAAATGGGCTACACCCTCCATATCACTATGAAAATCACATGTTAATAGGGTATTACCCCTGTACAGAGACACTTATCTACACAGAGGTTACCCCAAAAAGTATGAGAGAGTATGGGCCAAATGATTAGCTGAACCTTCCACCGCAACAAATAACTGAGAGGTTTATTAATCACGTTCTTTCGATGTCAGGACTTATATGATGGGTAGGATGCTGATGTTTCTCATGTAGTAAACAAGCCAACTTAGACATGTGCCTATGCCGGGCATGACACCTATGTGATAACCAATGATGAATGTAGAAGAAATTTGCTGGACAGCCGCACTCCGTTTAACACCTTTATTGTAATTTTCATTAAATCCAAAAAAAAGTCACCAACATACAGGAACATGGATGATCAAGGTAGCTTGGCTTACGCGTTTCACACCATGAAAGTGTAGTGCTTAATCATAGCCTGGGTATGTGATAACCAATGTTATCGTACTGTACTGACTTTAACCAGCCCCTGCGTGGGTCCTTTATTGATGCTATGACAGGCGAACGCTGTGCAATGTTTTTATGTCAACGTTTTTGTGTTTTAAATGCAATAAAAATATTAAAATAAATAAATAAGAGGGAGGTGAGGCCTCCATCAATCAAGATGTAATATCCTGCCCCCATTGTGTTTAGCTGGTTAGTGGGCATGGAGGATATGCCCACATGTGTGACTCAATAGTCACATGGGCTTCTCGGATTTGATAGGGAGGAAATGCTCAGCACAAAAACACACTGAAAACTGAGCATGTGCAGAATTGCCACCACAGCTGCAAATTCCCTAGCTGAATTGGGGACATGAACAGAAGGTGGAGATAGAGAGCAGCAGAATCAACCAGGTTTTTTGTAGAATACAGAAAACATATCTCATAGTGACTGAGTGAGTATGACCAGCATGAAATACACCATTTACTGATAGTTTTTTATGATGTGGGTTTAGTGACACTTTAAGCACTTTGAGCCAATGACCTGGGCCTAACATAAAATTTGAAAGTCAAAGTCAGGTCAGAAGTTCTGGTCTACACGCTCATTCAAGGCTCCTGTGACTCAGAAAATACTGAATCCACGGGATCAGCGTGACAACCAGCCAACTAGCATTTTTGGAAGCAGAGGTCTGCAGTGACGGCCTTAATATTGTTTGTTAGCGTAGGTTTCCTTTAAGCAACTCTTCCTATTTTCAGCATACCAGCCGCAGGTGACAGCGAGTCCTTAATCTGTGACGGACAGCCAGAGCCCAGATGCTTGGCACGCCTTAATTACCAGGCAGGAATCTGACTTCCCAAGATGCCTTGCAGGCATGATAATGACAGGGAGACCATTGCTGGCACGATAAAGCTGCCTACAGCTAGAGAACATTTCCTCTGATCTGATGTCCGGACTGGGAAACATTCAGCTGCCTGAAAGCCTCCGCTGGTGCCGGATGGTCAGGCTTGCCCAGGGGAAGAATCCATTGATTAGGATGGGTTTTCTCTGACAATCCTTATTGTTTTCTCTTGTTAAAGGGGCACCTACAGTGTTCTCCTATTCCCCTATAGGCACAGACATACAAATTCACTGCCGTTCTTAAAGAGGACCTGTCATTAAGGGCAAAGTAACAGGTTCTCTTTATAGCAACCTCATCCACTGACACTAACCTTTTTAGTTTATGATGCTATATTACCCAATACCCACATCCCAAACTATTCCATAAGGAGAGCCCGTACTATTAAAAATGGGATTTTAACAGTACAACATCAATCCAAAATGTATTTATTACATACATTGATATAGCACTGACACTTTATGCAGTGCTTTACATATATTGTCAAAAGTATTGGGACACCTTCCTTTACACACACATGAACTTTAATGGCATCCCAGTCTTAGTCCGTAGGGTTCAATATTGAGTTGGCCCACCCTTTGCAGCTATAACAGCTTCATCTCTTCTGGGAAGGCTGTCCACAAGGTTTAGGAGTGTCTATGGGAATGTTTGACCATTGTGCATTTGTGAGGTCAGGCACTGATGTTGGATGAGAAGGCCTGGCTCGAATTCATCCCAAAGGTGTTCTATGGGGTTGAGGTCAGGCCAGTCAAGTTCCTCCACTCCAAACTCGCTCATCCATGTCTTTATGGACCTTGCTTTGTGCACTGGTCCAATCATTTGGGGGAGGGGGGATTATGGTGTGGGGTTGTGTTTCATAGGTTGGGCTTGGCCCCTTAGTTCCAGTGAAGGGAACCAAAAACATTTTGGACAATTTCATGCTCCCAACTTTGTGGGAACAGTTTTCGGATGGCCCTTTCCTGTTCCAACATGACTGCGCACCAGTACACAAAGCAATGTCCATAAAAACTTGGATGAGGGAGTTTGGGGTGGAGGAACTTGACTGGCATGCACAGAGTCCTGACCTCAACCCCATAGAACACCTTTGGGATGAATTAGAGTGGAGGCTGTGAGCCAGACCTTTTTGTTCACATCAGTGCCTGACCTCACAAATGAGCTTCTGGAAGAATGGTCAAACATTCCCATAGACACTCCTAAACCTTGGGGACAGCCTTCCCAGAAGAGTTGAAGCTGTTATAGCTGCAAAGGGTGGGCCAACTCAATATTGAACCCTACAGACTAAGATTGGGATGCCATTAAAGGGGGGGGGGGGTGTGGGTGGTAGGGGATACCAGTAAGTTTTTTGACATTATTGCATTAGGCAGATATCCCTTCACTTCCTGTCCTGTAGAATTAACAGGGAGTAAGAAGATAATTTTACAATATGAGAGATATCCCCTCTTAGTGCTTGTTCATGCTTGCTTTGGTCTCTGAAGAGCGATCCGTGTTCACATCGCTCTTGTGTGGGAATTTGACAGGTGATAAGGAGGCATTATATCACCTCCTCACCACCTGCTTTAAACCCTTGAATCCCACATTATTGCATGGCAAACGCACACGGTTGTGGGGCGCATGCAGAGTGACAGTTTCTGCCATGGCCTTGAAGCAACGCATCCAGCTGCAGCACGTGTACACCCAGAGGCGTAACTAGAACTTTCAGGGCCCTGGTGCAAGAAATTATGAAAGGCCCCCCTGACCCCTGGCCAGGACGCTTCCCTCTGATCCTGGGGCCCTTTACTCCCATCGTAGGTCCCTTTATTATGGTCCCACCGAATAAACAAATAGTTGAGTACCGAGCCTCCCATTCATTCAGAAACGGAAGTATAGTAAATACAGTTTACTATGCTTCAGTTATGAGCGAACCAATTGGTGCCAATCACTGACTCTGTCCATTCAGAAAAGGAAGGAGCCGGTAAATGACAAATTTATCGACCCATTCCCATCTCTCCATCATGACATCTTCTACAGCAGCTGGCAGGAGAGAGGAGGGGGGAAGACAGCAGCTCTGTGGGGGGGACCAGGGAAGCACACAGGGACCCTGGGAACAGCAGAAGACAAGTAAACTGCATAAGAGGGGCGGAGGGGGCAGCATATAGAGGAACCAATCTCCTCCATTAGGAGAAAAATTGAGAAGTTTGGGTCCTCTAAATGCTGCCTCCGCCATCCCTCCTATCCAGGTGTACAAGGGAGGCACACATGCAATTGCAACCCCTGTAGTTACGCCCCTGTGTACACTCCAGGCAACTAAAGGGGGAGCAGTTGGGGTCAATAAAAATGCAGCTTAACCACCGAGTTTTACTGCTCCTTAACTGACATGTGTGGATGAGCCCTTAGAGCAAGTGTCCCCTTTGGAAGATTTCCCATTCATTCCTGATCTGGTGGGTCTGTCAGTCAAGGCTCTTTATCGCCTACGCTCAGGCCCCCTTTGCACCTCTTTCACCATCCTTCCATGCAATGCTTTGTGGACTGAGGCCGGGGGTGTCAGCGTCACTCTCTGCCTCCACTCCTAATAACCGTTGACAAATAGCAGATCAGTAGACATTTCTGTCAGTCATTTACCGCCAACTGTCAGCCCTCTGCAGTAACTCCTCGCTACAGGAGTCCCATTACAGGGAGATAATTTTACCGCACGGCCCACTATAATCAACAGGGGGGATTTATCACACAGCGAGGGGGAAAATGTTTTGCTTTTTTTGTGTGTCTGCATGTAATTGTTAGGACATCAATCATCCCCTGACTGTGTGCGTTCTAATCATTTTTTTTTTTTTAATGATGCCTTATAATGGTCTTTAGATACAAAGGACCACTAAACTTAAAAAAGAAAGCAGAATTCCTGGCAGAAACAACAAGATGAAAATTAATTGCTTGTTAACCACTTTAAGACCGGGTCTTTTCTGGAACTTTTTGTTTTACAAGTTTAAATTAGTATATTTTGCTCTAAAATTACTTAGAACCCCCAAACATTATACTGTATATATATTTTTTTTTTTTAGCAGAGACCCAAGGAAATAAAATGGCAATTGTTGCAATATTTTATGTCACACCGTATTTGCGCAGCGGTCTTTCAAACACATTTTTTTTTCCCTTCCCTTTATACTACTGACCTCTGTACACTGCCCTTCATACTACTGACCTCTGTACACTGCCCTACATCCTACTGACCTCTGTACACTTCCCTTCATACTACTGACCTCTGTTCACTGCCTAAATACTACTGACCTCTGTACACTGCCCTAAATACTACTGACCTCTGTACACTGCCCTAAATACTACTGACCCCTGTGCACTGTCTTACATACTACTGACCTCTGTACTCTTCCCCACATACTACTGACCTCTGTACACTTCCCTACATACGACTGACCTCTGTACACTTCCCTACATACGACTGACCTCTGTACACTTCCCTACATACTACTGACCTCTGTTCATTGCCCTACCTACTGCTGACCCCTGTACACTGCCCTTCATACTACTGACCCCTTTACACTGACCTCTGTACACTGCCCTAAATACTACTGACCCCTGTGCACTGTCCTACATACTACTGACCTCTGTACACTCCCCTGCCTACTACTGACCTCTGTACACTACCCTACATACTACTGACCTCTGTACACTGCCCTACATACTACTGACCTTTGTAGACTGTCCTACACACTACTGACCCCTGTACACTTCCCTACATACTACTGACCTTTGTAGACTCCCCTACATACTACTGACCTTTGTACACTTCCCTACCTACTACTGACCTCTGTGCACTGCCCTACATACTACTGACCCCTGTACACTTCCCTACCTACTACTGACCTACTGACCCCTGTACACTTCCCTACCTACTACTGACCTCTGTACACTGCCCTACACACTACTGACCCCTGTACACTCCCCTACATACTACTGACCTCTATGCACTGCCCTACATACTACTGACCTCTGTACATTGCTCTACCTACTACTGACCTCTGTACACTTCCCTACATCCTACTGACCTTTGTACACTGCCCTACATCCTAATGACCTCTGTACACTGCCCTACATACTATTGACCTCTGTAGACTGCCCTACATCCTACTGACCTTTGTACATTGCCCTACATCCTACTGACCTATGTACACTGCCCTACATACTACTGACCTCTGTACGCTGCCCTACATTCTACTGACCTTTTTACATTGCCCTACATCCTACTGACCTCTGTACACTGCCCTACACCCTACTGACTTCTGTACACTTCCCTACATGCTATTGACCTCTGTACACTGCCCTACATCCTACTGACCTCTGTACACTGCCCTACATACTAGTGACCTCTGTACACTGCCCTATACCCTACTGACCTCTCCACACTTCCCTACATACTACCGACATCTGCACACTTCCCTACATAATACTGAGCCCTGGACACCACCCTAGAAACTACTTGCAATGGCCAGGAATCAGAGCAGATAGCTAGGCCTGAAATCAGTCAAGAAAATCAGCCTGAAGTACCAGATCTTCGGGCTTCATGATGAAATCCGGCATCAGCCTTGTGGGGGTGAGCAATTGCTCCACAGACATGAAAAAAATTGTGAATGAAAGTGAATGCTGAGTTTCTCATTTAAGCTAACTTTTAAGGTAGTCCAAGTTTATATTTTTACAGTGACATTAATTTTAGTAGATTTTTCTATGTTTTATTAATGCTGTCTTTTATTTGGGGCTTGCTAGTTAATTTCTTTAAAAAAAAGGGGGTGCTGCACCCCGGAGATCTTTGATCGCTTCAATGTTTTCCAGGTAGATCTCCATCTCTCCAAGGTTGCCTACCTCTGCTTTAACCACTTCCCATCCAGCGACGTACTACGTATTATGTTCGTCGCTGGACCTTCAGTGGCTATACCGGGATGATGCCTGCAGCTGCCGGCGGTCGGCTCTCTCGCAATAGCAATTGGAGCGGCTAGCCAGCCTCGGCTTTCCCGGCTGTGATTGGCTTTGATTGGCTGTTTGTAAAATAGAAACTGATAGAAACAATGACATTACATCACTTCCAGTTTACTCAGAAACCATTGGCGCCATTTTTGAAAATCAAAAGCATTCAAAAATACAGATCTTAATGTTTCGAACGCTTTTAAATGCAGAGGAGGGATTTGGGGTCTTATAGACCCCAGATCTGTTTATAAAGAAGACCTGTCACATGCCTATTGCTGTCACAAGCAATAAATGTGATAAAAAAAAATAAAGAAACAGTGTAAAAAAATAAAAATAAATTAATAATTAAAAAATATAAATTTCAAGCGCCCCCGTCCTCCCGTGCTCACGCGCTTTGGTTCCGCAGGCACGCAAACAGCGTTCGTCCCACACGTGCGAGGTATTGCCGCATCATGGGCAGTAATTCTAGCAGCCAACCTCATAACATATTTTGTAGGCAGCGCAACGCTTGATATTACATGATGTATGAGGTTTGGCGGGGGGCTGAAGAGAAGGTACTTAGACAGGTTTGGAAAGTGGTGACACGCTCTTCAGAATGAAGGAATTTTATGGCATGGGAGACACTGACAAAACTAACATTCATTGACAGCACAGAGCAAGCATTTATTTCACAGGGAGAAAGGAACCTTTATAGCCAGCTGAGGATACCTTTTTTTCTAGGTGTCCCCATTTCATTTTTGAATAATCATCCGCGACCTCAATCACGCGGATAACGGAGCGTAGGAGGACTTGCTCTGCACGTTGCACTGTTAACCACAGCGCAAGCTTCTGTGATCCCACGGGCCATGTTATATTAATGAAAGCTGCTAGATTTTTAGCATTGCATTAAACTCTCCGCAACAATTTATTTCTTATTCTCAGTTTAAAATTCCCCCGGCAAAAGCTTGAAGTGGCAAGTGCCGGCGTAGCGTAATAAGGGTAATATAATTGTTATTAGCCTTTACAAGCAGGGAGCGAGGCTGCGGCGTGTGCCCGCCTACTCAGGAGCTGGGTAAGCCTGGAATGAGTCAGAAGGTTCAGGAGGGATCAGGTCTCCTAGAGAGAGAAGAGAGAGGTCATGATGTTGTGGAATTGCAGAGTGCAGCACCAGACTGCCAGGCTGGCATGGGTTTATGTAGTGCCGTTTATGTGTACCCTTTTTTATTGTTTGTTTCTTTCATTTATAGCAGCTTTGGCTGGTGTGGCAGGAGAAAAGACCTGATTTTTCTCTGCTGAAGTTAAAGTATAACTAGAGGCAAAACTTTTTTTTTTAGTTTTGGATAGAGTGGCGAGGGATTAGCAAGCTTGTCAATTTTTATTGCTGTCTGTGCCCCTAATAAGGAGATTCATCCTCTCTATTTGTCCTGTTTACCATTATCATTGAAAGTGAACGTAAAAGAAAACCCCAAATTTTGGGTTGTCCCCAGAAAAGTTATAGATGGGAAATATTCCAATGGAGACACTAGTTCTGGTGACCTGGGGGTCCCCAAGAAGTTCATTTAATTTGCAAAGATTTCCTCTCACTTCCTGTTTGGCTATGGGACAGGAAGTGAAGGGAAATCTCTGCAATGGAACAGAAATGGTGAAAAAAAACCCAACAGGGGTTATAGCCCTCCCTTACGCTATTCAAAATGAAAAGAAAAATTTTACCCATAGTTCTACTTTAACATTTACAGGTCTTGTCATTCACCCAGCCTGGGACTGAAAGAGCAGCAGCAGACTCCTATCCTCCTATCAGCTTGCTCCTTTTTGACTAATGACCACTGCAGCACAACTGATTGGCTCCTTGTGCTGTTTCTCCAGTATGAGCTCTGCTAAACAATGGTTCATATCAGGTGAGATTCAGGTACTTGTATTTAACCACTTCTCATCCACCCTATAGCAGTTTTACAGCTACAGGGCGGCAGCTGTGCATCAGATTGTGTGTGTGTGTATATATATATATATATATATCTATATACGGGGCAAAATTTAGAGGGGCACTGTCCCAAGTGTGCTGCATCTTAGGGCAAAAAGCCTCTTGTCAGGGAGAGTCCAGGTTCAGTGTCTGCAATAGCGCGGCAGCAAACAGTGGCGTCCTCGGGGTGCAGGCCGGGCATCTATCTCCACACGGCGAGTAAGTGTGGGTGGCCCCACAGAGCAGACGGAGGCTGTTGGGAAAGTGATCAGTGAGGGCATATAGGCCTGAAAGCCAGGGAGAGGGAAGAGCTCCAGCCTTCACCGCCTCCTTGACTGCCCCATCCCCACCCCCCCAAGAGGTGAGCAGCAGCAGCGTCCGCAACATCCCCAGCGCCTTCCAGAGCCAGGACTTCCCTCTGCTCCAACATCACCAGTAAAGCCCGGTCCCAGAGGACGGACGGGAGGTGCAGGCTCCCAGGGAGGTGCTGGGAGGAGCAGAGCACCCCCGAATCAAGAAGAAGACTGGAAGGTACCGTGCATCATACACAGACCTACCTGCAGACAGAGACTGGGACAAGGGGGCAGAGGAGGGACTGCAGATAGGGACAGGTCTCTCTCTTATCTCCCCCCTCACTGCCCTCTCTCTCACCCTTCCCTCTCTCTCTCTTACGCCCCTTTCTCTCTCAGCTCCCCTCCCTCAGCCTCTGTTCTCCCTCTCAGCCCTCCCCTTTCTCTCAGCCCCACTCTCTTTCTCACCCTTCTCTCTCTCTCCTAGCCCTCATCTCTTTATTACCCCCTCTCAGCCACCCTCCCCCCTCGCTCCCCGCTCTCTTTCTCAGCCCCCTCTCTCTCTCCCCCTCTCTCTTAGCCCCCCTCTTTTGCTCTCAGCCCCCCCCCCCTCTTTTTCATCCACCCTCTCTCTCTCACCCCCCTCTCTCTAATAAATAAATAAATATATCCCATAGTTTGTAAATGCTATAACTTATGTGCAAACCAATCAATGTACGCTTATTGGGATCTTCCGGTTATCCTATCCGTGGACGCAATGGTGAGTCTATGATCTGGAGGACGGAGGTCACCATAGGGGCTCATTCACATGCGAGTTAGACCCTCTGTAATAAAGGGTCACCTGCTTCCGGTAAGCCCTTATTTCTTATGGGGTACTCACGTGGTGATGGAAATTTGCACACTTTTTTCTTTATATGAGAAGATCACCGTTTTCACCAGTCTTCACTGAGATTCAGGGGAGAGAACTACCTCTTTGAACTGTTATGATTTATGTGCACACATGTTTTCTGGACTATTAGGACGATTTGATGTTTTTATAATTTTTGTGGTTTGATTTTGGCGCAATTTTTGTTTATTGTCACATGGTATTCTCACATGGTTAAGTTGCAGCATACATGATATTGGGTTCCACAAGCACAATATATTGTTTAGTTTGTATCTCCAATGAACCACCATACATTCAAAGACAGGAAAGAAATGCCAAGAAATAGTGTAATCCCGTTTTTTATTTTTTTTTTTAAATCGATAATACAAATATTGCAATCACAGGAAGCTCCTAATGACGTCTGCATGACGAAACATATTGGGCAGGATCTACTACATCACTTCCTGTGGATGGAACGCATCTTGCACTCCACGGGCTGCTAACAGAAAGGTTTGAGTTCTTTGTATATAGGGGGCATCTAAATATATCCAAATATATCTAAATATATGAATTTGAGTGCACTATAGAACAGGGGAAAAAAAGAATTTATAAGATTGAAGCACAATATTTGAACTTTTATCAATTCTGTAGCACTTTAACAAATGGATATTGTATATGGTTATAATTAGGACTGGACTTTTGTTTCTGAATTGTAATTGTGATAGCTATAGGGATATCAGCTGCTGAGGGGAATTTAAATCATAATGCAGGATATTTTACCAGTATTTTATAAGGTGCCCGCATATGTTTAAATTTGAATATGAGAGTAATGTGGCTCTCTGATGTTCAATATCAAATCATTTTTTCTCAGAAAGAAAATTTTTATAAAATGGTCAGGTCCAAACCATTTCAAATATTTTGATGATTTTTAAAGTGTATGGTGTATCAAACAATTTTGGGTTTATCCAAAGGTTTTCTTACAAACACTTATAGGGCTTTTTTTCTTGCTAAATGTTGTCCTACGCTTTAAAGTGAAACTCCAATCTTGTTTAGAAAAAGTTGAGTATGATTGCTATGGCTAGAAGGGAAAAAAATGTTAATGTTAATGTTTTTTGGTCGCTTCTGACCTTAGCAGGAAATGGAAAGGTACATTTTAATAACATTTGGCTTGTGGAACAATTATTTATGTTATGACATTTTTTTTTTTTTTAAAGTGGAGTTTTCCTCAAAGCATGTTGCAGTGATTGCCTGCATAATGGTTTGCTCAGCAATCGCTTGGGGAATCCCGCTATAGAGTTACATGTTTTCCACATTGCAATAACATTAATTAATTCACATGTATATGATTGCATGCGGGCTGGGAAAATGCGCACCGAATCATACTGGCAGAAGAGCCGTGAATAAAATACCAAGTAAAGGATCTTCCTGCGATTCGTATATTCCATTAATAAGTCATGGAGGATATGAGCAAGGCTCCTCATTCCACAGAACCCTGCAATGATAATTTTACTTTGAAAAATGCTGTTCCCTCGGGGTGTCAGGTGAATTATTGGAGTAGTTAACACATTCTAGCCTATACCTCGACTGCAAATTTATTTGTGCTATATTGGGAGCAAGATTCATCGAGATATGAGGAAAGAAGGGTGCCCGGATTCTCAAAACATCCAATCAAATTTCATTTTTCATTTTTCCAAGAAGAGTTAAAAAAGGAGAGGCTAATAGGCAGTGCCGAGACAAAGTCATCCAGTGCCCAGGGCAAAGATGCCAAATGTGCCCCCCCCCTATTTATGATGTGCAAGCTTAGGGGATCCTAACCCAGCAGTCACTTGCTTGTCAAAATCACTGCCTCTATCACTACTCCTGTCAGCATTGTAACAGAGGAAGGAAGG
>BLSH010404263.1:466653-480103 GCA_018402905.1 Glandirana rugosa | reverse complement strand
GGGTAGCCACGTCACACTGTCCTCTCCCCCCTCTCCCCCCTCTCTCCTCTACGTCGCCACGACACCCGTCCTAGACTTCACGGGTGTCGTGGCGATACACGGTCCGTTGGGTGACGGATGGGTGAGCACGGATGCATGGGTGGGCACGGATGGGTGGGCATGGATGTATGGGTGACGGATGGGTGGGCATGGATGTATGGGTGACGGATGGGTGGGCAAGGATGTATGGGTGACGGATGGGTGGGCATGTATGAGGGTGTATGGGTGATGAGGGGGTCCCTGCCTGGCACATAGCGGTGCTGTGGGCACTTCAGATCCTGCCCACAGCACCGCTGCATCTCCTCTCTCCCCCCTCTCCCCCCTCTCCTGTCACACTGCACCGATGGGTGTGGAGAGGGCGGAGACAAGCCGGAACTTCCACCGGCTTGTTTACATGTGATGCTCCGTCATTTGACGGAGCGATCACATGGTAAACGGCCGCTCCAAGCGGCCATTTACCGTGATCCGTGATGCGCCGGGTCTCATAGACCCGGCGGTCACGGATGCTCCCAGGTGCGCGCCCCAGGGGGCGCGCGGGAGCGCGATTGTGGGAGGACGTTATATAACGTCCTCCCACAACAATGGGTGCCCCTTGCCGACGTGTATCTACGCTACACGGTCGGCAAGTGGTTAAGGAAGCCATGATGGTCTCTGCCAACTTGAGATTCAGTGAGAAGATGGATGTGGAAAAAAAACTGGTTAATGAGATCTGTTGCCGGACTCTGGGGTGGACTCCCTAACTAATGAAGGCTTGTCTAGGAGCCTAGCTGTTGATTAGCATACTGTTTAATTAGGTTACTTTTAGCTACTAGTTGTTCATTAGATGTACTGATGATATTACTGTTTAAAGTTTGCATTGCCTTATTATAATGTGATCAAACTCTTATTGAATTTTGTGTTGTATATACAGTATTCTGTGTGAATTTACAATAAAGAGTCCTGTTTGCACCTAAACTAGTGTCGTCTAGTCCTTGGGTGCAATTCCCAGCTATAATCACTTTTTCCAGGGTTCCAGCGGCGAGCAAGCTGTATCTTGATGGAGGCACCCAAGCGGAGTGCCAGTCGGTCCTTCACATATAGATACCAGAAAATCCGTCAGTTGGCATGCGGACACTCAGAATCAGGTGGAGTTGGGGTTCACAACATTTTGGAGTAACAACCCCTCTGAATATCCACTCTGAATATTCAGCTTTCAAGACTTGTAGGAGTGTCTAATGCTTATATCCCCGCACCTGTGTGCTGTGGGTCCATTGACCCCTAAAGTCCCTAAAAGTCAAATGAAGAAAAGTCTAATAAAGACTGTAATGCTTCAACATAAGAAGAATGTAGGAGTAATTCCTCTTCTATCACAGGGAACTGCTTTGGGTTTTTTGGGAGCGATGACAGTGTCAATTTAAAGAGGAAGTAAACCCTGATGGGGTTTACTTCCTCAATATTCCCCTGCAAAGTAGAAGCACAATGGGCTACTATGCATCGCATAGTAGCCCATTATGTGTCACTTACCTGCAAACAAAGCCTGCGATGTCCAGCGATTTCCCCTGTGCTGGCAGCGTTCATCTTCAGCCCCTCTTCCTTCCGGGTCTGTGACTGGCCGGAGTCGCGTGACGTCACTCCCGCGCGCATGTCATGGCACAATCACAGTGAAGGAATGGCACGGAGGCCGTTTCGTCACTGCGCATGTGCCAAATGACGTCGGCAACAGCAGTACACTGTACATCTCCTAAACCATGCAAGTTTAGGAGATATGCAGGGCACCCACAGGTAAGCCTCATTATAGGCTTACCTGTAGGTTAAAGTGGTTGTCATGGGTTGGGTTTCTTTTATAGCAAGGGCTTAGAATCACCTTGTAGTTAATGCTAAACAGCTATTACCAAAGGAGGTCTGCTTTTGTTGAGAAATCCTGAATTTACCCCGGTGAAGAAAAACGTCATTGACTGTCACCTTCCCTTGATCTCTCTCTTATTATACCACCATATGGGAAGTGTTGTTGTCACACTTTGCTAATAAAGCTCCACACTGTATCCCAAAGCCTCTTCCACAAATTAATTGCCTTCTCGTGCTTTTGTTGTTGCGTTTCCCCTTCTCTGAATGAGAGCTGATGGATCTGCAGCAGAGAAGCTGGTTCAATTCATTTCCAAATCAGCTGTTTGTAAAACTGGGAAGAATTGTCTAGCGCTGCCAAAGAGGGATGTAGGCTCAGAGTAATTTAATAGGGTAAATAATAACCTGCCAATTTTGTCGGCCAATCAGATTTTGTTCCAGCACCTGCTAGCCAATGGAGATTGAAACTTTGATTGGTTGTAGAGACGGATTCAAGGATAAGTCCACCTTTTTCAACAAGTAGTAAATGTAGCAGTCTTATGATCGTTGGTCGTTGAGCGGGTTAGTACTTTTTTGCATTGAAGCCTGCAGAGCATTACACCCCCGATCAAGGCATCATGGGTGAAATGCACATGCTCTTACAGTGTTTACTTCCAGTCCCAGGTCCATGGCTCCATCATGTTATGGGACTTGGAGAAAATACATCTGAACTACATTTGCGCTGATGTCACAGTCTTGCTGCCAGCATGTTCTGTTGAGCCCATCTGTCACAGTGGAACCTGTGGTGACATCCATTCCCAGACTTTAATGATGTGGCTATGTGGGTGGAGCCACAGACAGCTGTGCTGAATAAAAAAATATAAAAAAAATAAATACAATTAAAAAATATAAGACTTTTCTAGGGAGATGCACCTGGTGATTCAGGTAAGGGGGGTGGTGTAGGTTTTGAAGTTAAGGTGCTGCCTGGGACCAAACACCAGAAGACGTCTGCTGCTGCCATTATTTCAATGAAAAGTTTCTTCTGTGCTCATCATTGATTTGGTTTGTTTAATACTGGGTCCTTCCAAATGCCTTTCCAATGTGCACTGAGACTGTCTCTGTGGCCACTAAAGGAACTCTCATTGGACGGTAGTGGGGGGCAGATGGTGGAACTTGGCAATACTTGGCAAGCCCCAGTAACAAACACTGTTGTGACACTAAATTAGATAGGGGGAAGGGATAGCCTTTTCTAATGAATAAATGTACATTAATAGCAGGCATGCTTTATTAAAATATGCCCTTTTAATTTTTATCTTTCTGCCAGGAGCTGGCAGAGAAATCCGTTGTAAAAAAATCCATTTTTGTTTGCATGTGATTGGATGGTGGAGAGAGCCCCCCCTCATTTACTAAGCTTTGGAGCAAATGCTTCAAAGTGCACAGTCTATTTGTCTTCATTGGGGTGAATTTACTAAAGGCAAATAGACTGTGCACTCCGCAAGAGCTTAGTAAATGAGATGAAGCTTCACTTTGCAAAGAATACCCAATCACAATCAAGGAAAATAAAATAAATCTGAATTTTTGCTTGCACATGATTGGATGATGGAAGTCAGCAAAGCTTCCCCTCACTTACTAAGCTCTGGAGCAACTGTACTTGCAAAGTGCACAGACTATTTGCCTTTAGTAAATCAACATCCATGGCTAGCTGTGTTCAGAAAAATGCTTCTAAAAGCAGCATTGTTTCTGCCTGTGTGCATGTAACCTAAAAGTAAGAATTACCTATAATGCAACTCCCAACTTAGGCTGGTTTCACACTGAAAGCACCGTCTGTTTGCACTAAAGCACCGCTTGTTTTAGTGAAGCTTAACCACTTCAGTACTATGCACTTATAACACTTTCCTACCAGACCAATTTTCAGCTTTCAGTGCTGTTGCGCTTTGAATGACAATTGCACGGTCGTGCGACGCTGCACCCAAACAAGATTTTTATCATTTTGTTCCCACAAATAGAGCTTTCTTTTGGTGGTATTTGATCACCTCTGTGGGTTTTATTTTTTGTGCTACAAATAAAAAATAAAAAAATACAGAAAATTAAAACTTTGTAAATAAGTAAATTTTCTCCATCACTGATGGGCACTGATGAGGCTACACTGACGGGCAATGATAAGGCAGTACCGATTGGCACTGATGAGGTGGCACTGATGATGAGGCACTTATATGCAGCAATGATGAGCACTGTTAGGCGGCACTGATAAGCAGCACTGACGGACACTGATAGGTGTCACTGGTATGCAGCACTGATGGGCACTGATATGCAGCACTGATGGACACTGATAAGTGGCACTGATGGGCACTCAGAGACGTCACGGATTGGCACTCATAGCGCTTTTGCTGAGCTTTTCAACCGCTAGCAGGGTGCTTTTAACCTCAAAAAAGGGTTAAAAACTCCCTTGTTGAGGCGCTTCTGAATCGCTTTTCAAGTGCTTCGGAAGAGCTGCCCATTCATTACAATGGGCAGGGGCGTATACAGCGATCTCAACCCGCCTCAAAGATGTTGCTTGCAGGACTTTTCCGAATGTCCCACGAGCGCACCACCCGGGTGTGAAAGCACCCATTGCATTGAATGGGAGGCAGTTTTCAGGAGCTTTACAGGCGCTATTTCTAGTGCTAAAACGCCTGAAAACTGTCTCAGTGTGAAAGGGGTCTTACTTTCTAAAGCTAAATTAAGAGTCCTTTCACACATGCGGATCGTTCATTTCATCAGATCAACCACATTTTATTCAAAGAAGAAACAAATAAAGTTTTATCAGTTTCCCGTTTTTTTTTTTTTTTTTACATCCACTACCAATGCAAAAATGGACTGTTTGTCCCTTTACATTTGTTTTTTGTCCATTCCATTTTTTTTTTTAATGGAACAAAAATAGAGCTTTGATCCGTTTTAAAAAATGGATGTTGACAGATGAGGATGTAAACTGATGTAACATCCTTTTTCTATAGAGATGCATTGATGTCCGTTTTCCATCTGTCAACTGATGGATGAAAAATGGACAAATGATCCGTATGTATGAAAGGGGCCTAAGGCCCCCTCACACCAGTGGGCACACAATATGCTCTGCATAGAGCCCACCCGATGGTGTGTGTTGTGAACAAAGCAGCGCATTGTTCATATTTTTATTTTATTTTATTGAAATGCCACAAAATGACGTCATTCAATTCTATGCAATGCAGTGCACTGGAATGCATTGTAGCATATGGCAATGCGCTGCTCTGTGTAAAAATACAACCTGTCCTACAAACCAGGAAACAAATAGAAATGGTGCACCGCTCCAGGTGGCAGTCCTAAGGCTACACCTCCCCTGCACATGAAAGGGTGCGGGCTCTGCATGCCACCAACGTAGCCAAACATTGAAGTGATTATCATAATAAGAATAATGTATCCAGTCTTCTTATTCAAGGGGTTGAAAAGGTATTGTCACCAGTCAGAGGCAGAGATAAGTTTGGGATATTGTGCAAAAAAGAGTTTTTTTGGATATTTAATTTTAACACTAGAAAGCTGGCCGGCTTAAATGTTGAATGGGATGTATCCCTTTACTATGAATGAAAACAATAGATCTTTTCTTCCTCCTCTCTATGTATACATTTGTAATATATTGTCAGTAATGATGTCTGGTCAAATAGACGGTTATCATATGGGTTTGCTTCTTTCTTTTTCCCTTTTTTATTTGGATTTTTGAATTTTTTTTTGCATTTTTTGCATAGTGCAGGGCATAGGCGTGCGCACATAGGGTGGCAGGTGTGCCTGGGCACACCTTAATCACCCTCTACTGTGCAGATTCCCCCTTCTGCCTGGCTGCAGAGAAAGGGATGGGGGAATCTCTGTCCTCAGTCCCTTTCTCTGCCCCAAAAGTGAGACATCAGAGGTCTGTTTAGACCCCTGATATTTCACCAAAGCCCCCCAACAGGACTCCTAAATAAAATTGTAAAAAAAAAAAAAATGTAATATTGTAAAAAAAATGAATTAAATAAAATAAAAATAAACTACTGACACCGATCTCTGCCCTTCTGACATATATACACACACTCATGTGTGTTTGCTCTTTGTGGACTGGCAGGAACACCAGGGACTTCACATAAAGGAAGCAATACAAAGAGAACAGGAGACTTTCTCATACAAGTGCATGGTACAGCAGGCACATATCAGGAATATGAAGTCTTGGGATAACAAATTCTTTAAAAATTGTTAATGTTGATTGAGAGAATTTAGTTCTGCATTAAAACAACACAGCTAGTAGTTGTTGACCAGGGGTAGGCAAGCTTAGGCCCTAAGCTGCTGCAGAACTGCAAACCCCATGAGGCATCGCAAGATTTTGACAGCCACAAGCATGACTCCCAGAGGCATGATGGGATTTGCAGATCTTCAACAGCTGGAGGGCCAACGTTTGGCAACCCCTGTTGTAGACAGTCTATTTATTAATAAAATCTTGATTATATATATATATATATATATTATTTATTATAATGTAGTTTATGTTTATCATGTATTTTTTTTAGCGGCACCTAGTTTTTAATTTTTTGAAGAAGAAACCTTTAGTATTCAGCCACCATCTGTCCATTAAATTAATTACATTCACAGCTGAGGACTCTTGTATCTTATTGGCTGTTTGGGCTTTTAAAGTTCTGACAGATGCGTTTGCGAGTTCCTCTGTGATTAAGCATTGATATAAAGTAAACCACGTAAGATCTTAAGGGCTACTGATGTATTCTCGCTGGTTTGAAACTGCAGTAGTATTGGTTGTATGTTCTTCTATTTCTTATAAGCGGATGATGGTCAAATTCACCCATTATTTGTCAAACATATTAACCTCTTCCTTACTGGGCACTTAAACCCCCCTCCTGCCCAGACCAATTTTTGGCTTTCGCATTTTGAATGACAATTGCGCATTCGTGTGACAACGTACCCAAACTAAATTTATATAATTTTTTCCCCACAAATAGAGCTTTCTTTTGGTGGTATTTGATCACCTCTGCGTCATTTCTGATCGCCGCTATAAACAAACAAAGAGCGACGATTTTGAAAAAAGGACAATATTTTTTACTTTTTGCTATAATAAATATCCAAAAAAAAAAATTATTCAACAGTTTTGGCCGATATATATTCTTCTACATATTTTTGGTAAAAAAAAAAAATCACAATCGGCGTATATTGATTGGTTTGCGCAAAAGTTATCACGTCTACAAACTATGGGAATTGATTTTGTGGCGTTTTTATTATTTTTTTTTCTTTACTAGTAATGGCAGCGATCTGCGATTTTTATCGGGACTGCGATATTGCGGTGGACATGTTGGACATTTTTGACACATTTTTGGGACCAATGACATTTATACAGCGATCAGAAATTTAAATGTCCACTGATTACTGTATAAATGTCATTGGCAGTGAAGGGGTTAACCTGCAGGGGGCAGTGAAGGGGTTAAGTGTGTTCCCTGGGTGTGTTCTAACCGGGAAGGCGGGGCTGGTCGGCACAGAACAGATCTAACTGATCCCAGTGACAGGGATCAGTAGATCTGTCATGTCCCCCTGTCACAGAACTGAGAACCGCCGTGTTTACATCGGCGGTTCCCCATTCTGCAGGTCTGACAGGGGATCGCGGGTCTCGGGCGGACATCGAGTCCGCCCGACCCGTGGGCACGCCCATGCAGCGTGCGGCAGATGCGCACGCCGCTGCCTCCTGTGAGTGCGTGCCAGGATCGCGCACATGGCCAGGACGTCCCTGGACGTCCACCCGGAAATTCAGATCCGCGCTGGAGCCGTAATTCGGCAATAGCGCGGATCTGAATGAGTTAAAAGACTATTAAATTATGTATGTACACTGAGCAAAATTATAAACGCAACACTTTTGTGTTTGCCCCTATTTATCATGATCTGAACTCAAAGATCTATGACTTTTTCTATGTACATAAAAGGCCTATTTCTCTCAAATGTTGTTCACAAATCTGTCGAAGGCTGGGTTCACACTTGTCCGACAAACGGACAGACATTGTGAGCACAAGTCGCATTACGTCACAAAATCAATGTTTCCCTATGAGAGCCGTCTTAACTGGTCCAACACAAGTCGGTCCGACTTTGAAAAATGTTCCTGTACTACTTTGGTCCGACTTTGGTCCTACTTCAGCCCATTGAATATCATTGAAGTAGGATCAAAGTCGGATCCTTGTTCTAACCATCCGACTTGTGACATTCGACTTGGTGATTACAGCAGCAGTAAAAGGTATTTATCTCACACTGGGATTGTTTTGATTGGTCAAAGGACAAGTCACTATCTCAAAGTCAGAGCAAAATCTTATCTTGGTCATTCAAGTTGGATGGAAGTAGGACCAATATTGCAGGGCAAAGTAGGATCAAAAGTCTGACCATTTTTGTGTTGGATACTGTGAACCCAGCCTAAATCTGTGTTAGTGGACACTTCTCCTTTGCTGAGATAATCCATCCACCTCACAGGTGTGGCATATTGAAATGCTGATTAGATAGCATGATTATTGCACAGGTGTGCCTTAGGCTGGCCACAATAAAAGCCACACAGCATTTTGTTGCACGGCCGTGCCGGAGTCCGGGATCTGGCTGTGGACCCTTAGGAGTTCCTGTCGGACGGCTGGATTGGAACCACATGGTGAAGTCTGGTGGATGTCGCCTAATATCAACATTATGCGCATATTCCTCTTATCGTTGGTAAGAGTACCTTTTACTCACTTGATGGGAGTGCACAGTGCATGATACAGTTTTTTTTCACATGTATTGAAGATTCATCATTATAGTATCGGGTGTCTTGACAGGACTGACAGATACTAATTATATATATTGGGACTTTATATTCCGTTGTTTGTTTTCACTTATTTTTCACCATTTTTTTGGTCTCATTATTGGGATTATAACATTGCATATTTATGCGGTGTTTCTTTTGTAGCGCTACACTTTTTTGGTTTATGTACACAATAAAAGGTCACCCTAAAATGTGCAGTTTTATCACACAGCACAAGGCCACAGATGTTATTTCATTTGCAACTGCACGGGGTATGACAGGCATTTCATTCCAGACTTTGCCACCACTGCCGTCCCTCTAACAGACCTGATGAAGGGTAGAGGGTCGGTCATGGTGAAGTGGAATCCTGAGGCGTTCCAGAGGTTAAAGCAAGCCCTTTGTGCACAACCGGTGCTTGTGACCCCGGATTTCTCAAGGGAGTTTATTGTGCACACCAGCGCCTCTGATGTGGGTCTAGGGGCGGTACTGTCCCAGATCAGAGACAGGGAGGAGCACCCGGTGGTTTACCTGAGCTGCAGGCTGAACAAGCATGAAAAAAATTAGGACATCGTAGAGAAAAAGTGTCTTGCTATCAAATGGGCCTTAGACGCCCTGAAATATTATCTGTTGGGGAGACCGTTCAGGCTAGTCACCGACCATGCTCCCTTGAAGTGCATGTGTGACAATAGGGTAAAGAATAGTCGGTGACAAAGTGGTTTCTCGCTTTACAGTAACTTAAGTTTACAGTGGAGCATAGAGTGGGAAAGCTACAAAACAATGCGGATGCCCTTTCCCGGGTCCACTGCATGGTTGGGACAGTTGCTCAACCCCAGGGTCTTGAGCAGAGGGGGAGATATGTGACGATATGCGAGGAGAAGTGATGGGCAGTCGCTATAGATGCCTCGCATATGTTCACTTCGATTGGACTGAAGCGGAGACCGTCTGGCCCGGGTTTTCCCAACCACCATGGCAGGGCTGGTTCCAGGCTGGGTTTTCGGGTCCACTGGAGTCCAGTCTCAGGTGTGGTTAAATGACCAGGAAGAGAGCACAATGTTGCTCTGGCCTGGGACTCAGAAACACTACACTGAGAGAGCTACACATTGGGAATTGGTTGCTGAAGGACTCTTAAAGAAAGGTTTGCATTTGCTTTTGTTTGAGGGTGTCTGGGATGAGCCCGGCACCGTACAGTGAGATAACCTGTTTAGTTTACGGCAAGGATTTGTTTTTCTATTTCATTTGTTTACTATGTCTGCAACCTTTGTTAATAAACCTGGCAACCTGCCCGGCTTATAAGAAAGTTTGCCTGCACGCTGCCTTTTTCCAAGGAAAGTTGACCACTACAAGCTAATCTCTCACAATATATACACTATATCATCAAAAGTATTGGGTTTGCCTGCCTTTACACGCACATGAACTTTAATGGCATCCCAGTCTTAGTCCGTAGGGTTCAATATTGAGTTGGTCCACCCATGGAAGCTATAACAGCTTCAACTCTTCTGGGAAGGCTGTCCACAAGGTTTAGGAGTGTGTATGGGAATGTTTGACTATTCTTCCAGAAGCACATTTGTGAGGTCAGGCACTGATGTTGGACTAGAAGGCCTGGCTCACAGTCTCCCCTCTAATTCAAATCAAAGGTGTTCTATCGGGTTGAGGTCAGGACTCTATGCAGGCCAGTCAAGTTCCTCCTCCCCAAACTCGCCAATATATATTTTTACGGACCTTGCTTTGTGTACTGGTGTGCAGTCAAGTTGGAACAGGAAGGGGCAACCTTCACTGGAACTAAGGGGCCAAGCCCAACCCCTGAAAAGCAACCCCACACCATAATCCCCCCTCCACCAAATGATTTTGACCAGTGCACAAAGCAAGGCACATAAAGACACGGGGTGGAGGAACTTGATTGGCCTGCACAGAGTCCTGACCTCAACCCAATAGAACATCTTTGTGATGAATTAGAGCGGAGACTGTGAGCCAGGCTTTCTCATCCAACTTCAGTGCCTGACCTCACAAATGCGCAGTCAAACATTCCCATAGACACTCCTAAACCTTGTGGACAGCCTACCAAGAAGAGTTGAAGCTGTTATAGCTGCAAAGGGTGGGCCAACTCAATATTGAACCCTACGGACTAAGACTGGGATGCCATTAAAGTTCATGTGCGTGTAAAGGCAGGCGTCACAATACTTTTGGTAATATAGTGTATATAGGAGCTGTTTTACCTGCCAAATTATATGTCCTTTTATCTATCAAGTACTGAGATTTACACAGCTCTGACACATAGCACAGTTGAAAGTAGAGGCAGTGAACTGATGGGCTTATCTCTCTGCTCTGTCCTCCTATCAACATGCTCCTGGTGCTGCATCAGGCCTGATTGGCTGATTTTACTTTTCACAGTCTGAGTTCTGCTGTACAGGGACTGCAAGAGGCTGATGCCAAATCAAATTTAGGTAAACAACACTGTACACTGCCTGCACATAAAAATATATATATATATTATATATTAATGAATACAGAGCTGCATTCATTTGTGTCCCTTATAGCTGCCTAGAGTTTAGCTTTAAGCCCCCACAACCACATTTACTTCAACAGGTGCTGAGAGCATCAAATGCCAAACTGAACCTGCGCCCTGGTACCACCATTGAATCAAGTGTGTCATGATTATAGCACCCAGTGCTAAACCGAATGGGACAGGAGAAACACTTTAATATGTATTTGCACTTTAAATTCCCACCCGCTGTAACATCTGTATTCTCCAGTCTCTGCTTAAGTCAATATTAGACGCTTTTCTTATTTAATTTGCTCTGGAAGCCTTTTGAATTTAATTTGTGTGCTTATTAGCGAAGGATTGGAAGGAGCCTTGTCTGATAATCATGTCTATAGGCAAGCTAATGCTATTTTTAAAACCAATTTTACATTTTTATGAGAAAAGCATAAAGTGGGAATTAGCTGTGTCATTTTAGCTGCCATTAATATGAAAATGTTACTAGTATATTTATTTTGAATTAATTTTTTTTTTCACCTTTCGTAACACGCATCAAGATAGATGAAAATATCGAGTTTATGTCTAAAGGAAAACTGTTACGTCGCTGATAAAGCCTTTTATTTAATCAAAACTGGAGATAAAGTATAACAACCTCAAATACATTTGGACAAATCAGAAGCTATTTTTTTTTCCTAGAAAATGACTTAGAACCCCCAAACATTATATATTTTTTTAGCAGAGACCTATGAGAAAAAATGGTGGGTGTCACTATTTTTTATGTCACTCTGTATTTGCACAGCGTTTGTTCAAAAGCAATTTTTTTGGAAGAAATACACTTTAATGATTTTTTTTGTGCACGCAAACACTATATAATACCTGTTTTTTAAAATAAATGTAAGAGATTACCGGGGTGTGTACTCTGGGCCTTATTGGTAGTGTAGTGCCCCCATAGAATAGGTGCATTTTTTTAGCAGGGTTTGCTAGGTAAGGTAAAATTTAGTCAGGCCCGAGTGTAAAGGCAGGTCTGAATATATGATCTGGGCCGGGAGGAGAGGCTCAGGGAGGATTGAGTGGACTTGACAGATGAGGTCACCAGAACCTCATAATTCTTTCTAGAATTCTTTCTAGAAACCTGGGGAAGGTTTCTGGCCAGAGAGCTGGGAGATAGGTGGAGTCATCTGGAGTGTTCTGAGGAGCCTTGACCAATCCCCAGGCAGGATTGACAGAGGGGAAGTCACAGAGAAAGGATGGGATGTTGGGGATCCTTTAGGTGCTTCTAAGCAGCCTGTCACCGCTTGGTAGCCAGGATGTAGGGTGTGCAAAGATGGAGGGGTCTCTTCCACTCTATCACTGGACGCTTGATGTGGCTGGAGGTGGAGGGTAGCCAAGGGAGGATGGAAAGGCTCCCCCAGTGCCGATCCTGGGCGGGTGCGCGGGGTGCAGTGCACCCAGGCGCCGCAGGGAGTGGGCGCCGAACTGTGAAAGTTCTCCCTTCACTCCTCTCCACTTTTTCAGGGCTGATCACAGCCAGGAAGCTTCCCGGAGGGGGGCGGCTGCTAGATGAGAAGAGCCGCTCTGTCCTGTGTATGACACTCAGAGGGGGAGCTGCGGCGATGCTACAAACAGCACACAGGCTGAAGCCGCTCCCCCTCTGAGTGTCATACACTGGACAGAGCGGCTCTTCTCATCTAGCAGCCGCCCCCCTCCGGGAAGCTGCCTGCCCTGCATCTGTAATAAAGATCGCTGTGGACTCTTCCTTCTCCCAGCATCCCGCCCCCAGCCCCTCTCCTCCAATGTCAGCCCCCTCCTCCCTCCTCCCTTCACTCTCCCCGCAGTACAGAGGTTAGGGGAGGGAAACAGAGAACAGTGTTCCTCCCTCCCCCTCCCTTCTGTACTGCAAAGAATTATGGGAGATGTAGTCCACAGGAGGGGCGGGATTGCCTTCAAAATGAATGGGCAGAGAGTGTAATGGCCACAATGAGGTGAGTTTCTGATATAACATTTTTCACTTATGGGTACTCATTAGCTGGCACTGATAGACTGCACTGGTCAGATGGCACTGGTAAGGTGGCACTGGTGAGGTGACACTGGTATGCACTGGTAAGGTGGCACTGGTATGCACTGGTAAGGTGGCACTGGTGACATGGCACTGGTATGCACTGGTAAGGTGGCACTGGTGAGGTGACACTGGTATGCACTGGTAAGGTGGCACTGGTATGCACTGGTAAGTAGTCATGGATGGTCACGGTGGAGTAGTCATGGTGGAGTAGTTACGTATGGTCACGACGGAGTGGTCACGGTAGAGTGGTCACGTATGGTCACGGTGGAATGGTCACGTATGG
>BLSH010404263.1:450751-464901 GCA_018402905.1 Glandirana rugosa | reverse complement strand
GCGTGACAGTCGTCTCTCGCGTGGACCGAAGCGGAAGATATCCTGGCCGTGTGCGCCGGGCTGCTCACTACAGAAGCGCCTGACACGGCGGCGAGGAAGATGTGGTCCCGGCGGGAGCCGTGACTCTACGTGGTAGGGTTGTCGACGTCGGGTACGTCGCGTAGAACTCCCCCGGAAAGGTAGGAGGGGACCGCCGAGAGGAGGGAACCGACGGGGAGCGGAGGTCGGTGTGGTGCACAGATCACTATCTCACCTTCTTTGGAACCCCCTCGGGTCCCGGCTAGGATCCCAGTGTCTGCGGACCCACGTCTTTATAAAGACCGCGGCCATAGAAACGTTTGCAAAGGGGGGAGTTATTAAGTTGACCACGCCCATGTGGGGGCGCCAGAAATATTTCTGCACCCAGGCGTCTGTGACCCTAGGATCGGCCCTGGGCTCCCCCAAGGTTTCTTCCACTCTATCACTAGACACGTGGTGTGGCTGGAGGCGAGGGGCAGCCAAGGGAGGAGAGCCGCCAGGGGAGGATGGAAAGGCCCCCTCAAGATGCGCTGCATGGGCTGCAGCTGTTGGGATGGTGCATCTCAGTGCCGAGGGCGGCCCTGGTGTAGAAGGAGCGGCGGCACAGTCCGCGAAGACATCACTCGTCGGGCCGCGTGTGCCGGTCCTATAGAAGGCGAAGCCAGGTGCGCTCTCTGCTGACAGTGCGATGGATGGAGGAAGGCTGGTCCCGTCACGTTGACTATATGTTTCGCGAGAGCCACTTTGTCAAATCACGTGACGGGACAGGACCAGGGAAAATTTAAAGGGAAAAAGGGCCCACAGCAAATTAAGAACCGGAAGTGACTAGGAGTTATTTTGCCGTGGGGAATCTGTTGACTCATCCATGTTGAAGCCCTTTACAAAAATTAATAAAACATGGATGAGTTGCAATATTACAATGTAAAAAATATATAAGAAACATTGATATATAGGAATATAAAAACAAAAGAATATGTAAAAAAATTTTATAACAAAATAAATTCAAAATAAAAAAGATCTGTAGCTCATACTTGTGAATTGTTATTATATTGACTGTAAGTTAGGAGAAAATCAATTGGATGATTGGTTAGAAAAAAAAAAATATATATATATAATTATGAAAAGGATTAAATGAGATTATTTGTTTCCATTTCCTCGTTCAACCCTCTTGGGGCCAAGGTATCTAAGCGAAAAATCCAGTAGACTTCTTTTTTGCATAATTGGATGAACTTTTCTTGGTCCGAGAGGCTTCTGTCTATTTGTTCTATTGCGAGTACTTCTAGGCACCTAAAATCTTTAAGGCTCTTAAAACCTATCAGAGAACCAAACCTTCACTTCAGTCCTCAATCATTATCTCTGTGATTTGCGCCTATCCTGTCATCTCTTTCCTATTCGCAGGGGGCAAGGCCTCCTTAAATACTCTGAGTCAGCCCAATCTGGGGAGAAGTGGCGGGTGGAAGTCTGGAGATGTAGCAGAGGCGATGTGGAGCGCACTCAAGTACTTTTTGCTACACATTCAGGGGCCCGTGATCCCTGGCCTGTAATGGGTGTTCTGGAGGTAGGCCTCGGCATGTGCTAGCCGCGGTGAAGAGAAAGGAACAGGGAAGCTTGATACATTTCTTTTCAAGCTGGAAACTAAGTTCAGTGCTGGAGAGAGAACAGTAGGAGAAACCGTCAGCAAGTTGAGTGCTGGAGAGTTGTGAGGAGTAACAGTCTGCAGAGAGACGGTCTGTAGGGAAGTGCACATATACAGGCGTGTATATGGACTTCATGTAATATAATTCTTTGGACATCCCACAGTCATCCCTTATCCCCATCCAAGTTATTTCCCCTAAATAAAACAACAAAAACAAGAGCCGGTCTGGTCAGTGTCTACGAATGTGTGAAATATGGTGTGATTGAGGGCAGCTATAAGATGAACCACTTCTACAAGCCACTCTTAAGGGAGCACAAGGCTACAGTAGGAACACATGACGCAGTACACGGTTAAAATATGTAATAATACAAGCATGTTACTAACAATATATTGTTTTAGGTAACTCTAAAATCTGTTATATGTCTGGGTCCTGAAGAAGCCAAGTTTGCGGCGGAACGTTGACCGTGCAGACAGACTACACAAATTGATGACACTGTATTGTTTTTATTTGTTTATACTGATTTTATTGTATAAACTTTGTACGTGAATTTTCCTCCCCTGTTGGGGTACTTTAACATTTTCCGCAACATTTTTTAACCAATTTGATAATAAAAATTTGAATTATTTTATCAATTATGTCTCCTTTTAGTAGCCCTTATAGTCCTTTATTATAGGGCTTTGGGGTATACACCCCAGTAATCTCCTAAATCTATGTATGTATCTTTTTAGATGAGGCCCAAGTCTACATACTTTTTCCAATTTCTTGATAAAACATAAAAGATGATGTTACGCCAAGTAAATAGATATCAACATGTCACGCTTTAAAACGGCATAGGCACGTAGACTGATGCCAAACTATAGTACCTAAAAACTTCCCTAGGCGATGCTTTAAAAGTCTTTACAGGTTATTAGTATAGAGTTGCACAGGAGCTATAATTCTTGCTCTGACATTCGCAGTGATAATTTTATTATATATTTATTACTCTGTCTCTTTTTCTTTAATCACTGTTACTGCTATCAAAAGGGATGAACAACATCCTTGTGATAGCATGGGCTGTGATAGGTCCTCTTTATGGAGAAATATTGGGCCTTTTAGACCCCATATCTCTCCAAAGCATCTGATCAAACCGAGATTGGTTTGATCAGATACTTGTACATTCCGGTAAACAACAAACTGAAACCAGAATTTACTAAATCCTCATTTCTGGTTTCTGACTTCACACAGTGTGGGAGGAAGGAAATCAATTCCTCTAAATGTGTCCCAGGAACCAGCTGCTGCCAATTGCATGGTTACCGGGCTGCCCGATTGCCTGGGAGAGCCCGGTAAAAGTGTTGAGAGGGGAGGGCATCCTTATCTGCCTACAAAAATGGCTGCTAGGACTACGTTTCATTTGTTCAGCATCGCCAGCTCTAAAAAATGATATCTCAGTCATTACTGTAGTTGCAGCGATGACCAAGATATCACAATTGCAATCCAGGTAGGTCGTTGGTTGGCAAGTGGTTAACCATGTAAAAAAAGAACAAATGGATGCAAAGGACAACTATCATTTTTTTAAAAGCCAAATTGAACCCTCCATATTTATTGCTATAGTATGTAGTCATTGATAAATGAATTGCATTTAGTGTTAGTCACATTCAACTGGATTGGTTTTGTTCTGTTGAACGTGTTTCGTGGCTTGTCCAAGCCGCTTCTTCAGAACTTGGACAAGCTGCAAAACACCTTCAGCACTACAGAATAAGTACAGTTGAATGTGATTAACTATTACTAGATATTCCATGAACTGGATACATGAAAATCTTCACAGACATAATAAATACCCTGCCCTTTATTTTTTGGTTCCTTAGTAGCTAAAATACCTTAGGCAGCACCTTGGAGAGTCAGACCACTGCTCTCACACATAAGCTCAGTCTCCTGACACACCCCTCTGCACATTGTTACAATCCATGGTGCTCACGTTTCCTGAACAGCACTGTTGATTGCTCGGTCCCCCAATTCAAAGGAAATGGGGGGGCAGGGTTCACTGGAGAGCGGGACTGCTGCCTTTTTGTCTAAAAATCCTATATTCTGCCAGTATTGGGTTTTTAAACTTTGCAGCAGCACGTAACTTTAAAAATAAGTAAAAGAGTTGCATATTTATTACTGTATATGAAGCTTGATTACATTGCAGTGATAAATACAGGAGGTTCAACTGGTATCACTTACTTGGTGGAGACTGGGTAGCTGAGGGGGGCTCTCCTGCCCAACACTCCTGAAGGTGTAGACAGAGAGTGTGAGGGTATGGAGTGGCACGAGTGCCTAGGATTGCTGGTTAGGCCGGATTTGTGCGGAAGCCAGACGGATGGAGCTGGACACAGCAGATCTCTGGACAGGACCTGGACAGAGAAATAACTTGGCACCAGAATAGGAGACAGAAGAGGAATACAAGGAATGAGCCAGGGTCAGCAAGCATGGTAGCAGAATCGGCAGGCAAGGTGAAGTTCAGTAGATGTCCACTGCTGAAAAATTTGTTTTCATTTTATTCATTTTTTTCGTTTTTCATGTCATTCGTTATTTCAAATAAATTCGTAACTTCGGAAAAATTCAGAAATTTGAAATTAAGAAATCCAAAATTCGAAAATTAAGAAATTCGGAAATTTGAAAATCCAAAAATTCGGAAATCCAAAAATTCCAAAATAAGAACAAAAATTCAAAAATCCTAAATAATAACTAACTAAGTAATAATAACTAACTATGAAATTATATGTATTGGAATTTCCTTTCAAATTTGGCTGTTGAACATGAATATGAATTTATCCGAAGTTACGAATTATCTGAAATAACAAATACCGCATCTAAACAAATGGAACGTAACAAATTAATAACAATAAATAATAATAATACGTTTTTCTTATTATTATTATTTATTATTATTATTAATTTGTTTTGTTCTATTTGTTTTAGCATTCATTATTTCCAATTTTCACATTTCCGAATTTCGGATTTTCGAATTTCGAATTTTGAAATTTCCAAATTTTCGAATTTCCGAATTTCGGATTTTGAATTTTCTGATTTTTGAATTTTAAATTTCCGAATTTTCAAATTTCAGAAAAATTTGTTAAACGTTCAAATTAACACATTTTTTCGAATTTCGTTGAACGAAACGCATTTGGAACGAAACAAATTGCACATGTCTAAAGTTCAGGAAGCAAGCTGGGGTCGTTATCAGATGGTGCAAGGAAGTAACTGACTCAGAAGGCAGAAACAAGTCCAGTAAGCGAGCCAAGGTCAGTAATAGCCAAGCAGGTGACAAATGAGGCAGAAGCGCGGTCCAGAGAGTAAGTTGGGTCATACACAGGGAGGCAATATCAGCAGATCAGGTCTTAAGGTAACAGAAACAAGGTGAAGAGCGTTCATAGTGTTTATATTGGCCACTGGGCACCAAAAGCCAGTGCCGAGCGTGCACACGCAGGTGCGTGCATTTGCCTGTTACAGTATGTCTGGCGTTTCCCTTGTACCTGGCAGTGTGGGCAGTGCGTGCGCATATTCTCCTACAGATCTCCTTATGTTCTTGAGAATCAGATTTTCCTTATAGTTGGGCTTTACCATTCATACGTAAAATCTTCAAATGTGCCGCGTTTTATTGAAACCAAGGCAAATCTTCTTATGCTTCCCAAATCTGTATATATACCCTAATTAGGCAATAATTTGACTATAGTGCAGGTCTTTAATGATTCCAAATTTGGGGCACCTCATCTCAAATCAGGAAAAAAATGACTTTTGAGGTACTCAGCAAACAATGTTATTGTTAAAATTAAAAAATTTATAGAATATTATTACAATAAAAATGTTATAATAAACATTTTAGTGGTATAGTATTCCCTATAGGTATGGCACAACCCCCCACCCATATATCCCCATTCACCTCCTAATGTTTACATAGCAAACTGTAGAATTTATCCTAATCATATGGTAAATTCACACACCTACAGCTGTGCTCATAAGTTTACATACCCTGGTAGAATTTATGATTTCTTGGCCATTTTTCAGAGAATATGATTACAGTATATGAATGATAACACAAAAACTTTTCTCTCACTCATGGTTAGTGTTTGGCCGAAGCCATTTATTATCAATGAACTGTGTTTACTCTTTTTAAATCATAACAACAGAAACTACCCAAATGACCCTGATCAAAAGTTTACATACCCCAGTTCTTAATACCGTGTATTTCCCCCTTTAACAATAATGACAGCTTTTGTGGTATTTGTGGATGAGGCTCTTTATCTTCTCAGATGGTAAAGCTGCCCATTCCTCTTGGCAAAAAGCCTCCAGTTCTTGGAAATTCTTGGGCTGTCTTGCATGAACTGCACGTTTGAGATCTCCCCAGAGTGGCTCAATGACGTTGAGGTCAGGAGACTGAGATGGCCACTCCAGAACCTTCACTTTATTCTGCTGTAGCCAATGACAGGTCGACTTGGCCTTGTGTTTTGGATCATTTTCATGTTGGAATGTCCAAGTACGTCCCATGCACAGCTTCCTGGCTGATGAATGCAAATGTTCCTCCAGTATTTTTTAATAACATACTGCATTCATCTTGCCATCAATTTTGACCAAATTTCCTGTGCCTAAGTAGCTCACACATTCCCAAAACATCAGCGATCCACCTCTGTGTTTCACGGGCCTTGTTGACTCCTCTCCAAATGTAGCGTTTATGGTTGTGGCCAAAAAGCTCAATTTTGGTCTCATCACTCCAAATGACTGTGCCAGAAGGTTTGAGGCTTGTCTCTGTGCTGTTTGGCGTAATGTAAGCTGGATAATTTGTGACATTTGTGAAGTAATGGCTTTCTTGTAGCGACTCGACCATGCAGCCCATCTTTCTTCAAGTGCCTCCTTATTGTGCATCTTGAAACAGCCACACCACATGTTTTCAGAGAGTCCTGTATTTCACCTGAAGTTATTTGTGGGTCTTTCTTTGCATTCCGAACAATTTTCCTGGCAGTTGTGGCAGAAATTGTAGTTTGTCTACCTGACTGTGGTTTAGATACTATCAAATATCTTAAAATGAGCAGTCGTACAATGTAGCTCATGTAACATGTGTTACGGGTTGTATCAAAGAATGAATGCCCATCACAACTACTTATAGGTTGCAGAACACTAACGCAATCTGTAGGTACATCCAAACATTTTTATATCATAACACAAAGACAGGAAGGTCTCCCCATTAATCTTGAAGATATATATAAAACTATGTGGGAGATTTACTAAAACTTGTGCACACAGAATCTGGTGCAGCTGTGCATAAGAACCAGCTTCTAGGCATGGGCTGAAGTCGGACCAAAGTAGTGCAGGAACCTTTTCTAAAGTCGGAGCGACTTGTGTTGGATCAGTTAAGACGGCTCTCATAGGGAAACATTGAATTTGACATGTCATGCGACTGGTGTTATCACAAGTTGGATCCCATGTCGCACCAGTGTGAACCGTGCTTTATTGTCAAAGGTTAACTGAACAAGCTGAAGTTAGAAGCTGATGGGTTACTTTGCAAAGCTGCACCAGATTCTGTGTGCACCAGTTTTAGTAAATCTCCCCCTATGTATCCAACCGTGACCAGGGTTATTCTACAGATTATGCTTCAATTACTACAAGCCCACCTGACCAATCACAATCCACAGAGAGGAAAAACAATCCCAAAAATGGAGCATCCATCTCCATGCAGTAACACCCAGCCTAAGCAGCAACTGGGACCCACACCTCCCTTCCTATGCCAGGGTGTTTCTAGCAATACACAGTTGCTGGAAACATTCTTCATAGGTAGCCTAAAGAAGATGAAATGTCAGCATGGTTTAATGAGATTTCCACTTAGTGGAGGTACTTATTAAACTAGAATACAACTTCAGTCCCCTCTTTTCTACAGTTTATGGGGTGTTTTTTGGTTCCTTGCTCTATGCAGGGTTTCTCAACTAGGGTTTCAGAGAACCCTAGGGTTCCTCCAGACATTGCTAAGGGTTCCTTGAGCAATGAGCAATTTCTGCTTCACTGACACTATTGATCTTTTTAGCTATCTGTAAGAGGGTAATTCTTCCCAATGACCACAAGTGTAAGAAGCATTCTTCCCACTGACCATCACACTAGTGTATCATGAGTTGTAGATACAGTATAGTAATTTTTAGTAGGTGTTCCCTGAGACCGGAAAGGTATTTCAGGGTTCCTATGTTGAAAAGGGTGAGAACGGCTGCTCTATGGTTTTTGCAGTGACCACTTCAGAGGCTTCCATCTATGCTAACATCTTTCTTTTTGCCTGCTACATAGCGAGGATGTTTCTAGCAACTGTTGGCGTGTCCTGGTGTATTATTTAAAGGATTTTCCCTGGTGATATGCCCTGATCAAGTCACTTTATTGTACTGTATATACAATTTTGCTATTTTATTTTTCTATTTATTTTTCGGCACTAGCCAGTGGGAGGAAACACTCTTATAATGGAACAACAGGTCTTAACAGTGGTGTCTAGGTAGCCAGCAGAAGGAAAGATGTCAACATGGGTGGAACCTTTTGAAGTGGACACCACAAGAACAAGTGGACTTTGTTGAAGTTTGAAGTGGGCACTGCAAGCAATGGAGCAAGAAACACAGGGCCATCTTTAATATGGATTGGACCCTGGGCAAACATTTTCTTGCCCCCCCCATGCAACTTCGCTCTCCATCTGCTCTGAGACATACAATAGTTAGCAGTTAGACTTAAAATCAGTTTTCTGAATCATATCAGGCAGTGATTGGCAATTGGTTGCTAGAGGTTACAGCACACATCACTGCTCACTGATTAGTTGCTAGAGGTTACAGCACATGATTTCTGCTTGTTGATTGGTTGCTAGAGATTACTGTACATCAATACCTTTGACTGATTTGTTGCTAGAGATTACTATACATCAATACTGCTCACTGATTGGCTGCTAGAGGTTACTGCACATCATTACTGCTCACTGATTGGTTGTTAGAGGTTACAGCACATGATCTCCTCACTGCCTACACACATGGATGGAGAATGCAAAGTTGCTTTCCTGACATCACAGAAACATGCTGCCCTTTAGCAGATACACAGCAGTGCCATCAATTGTTGATGACACCCTCACGCATCTGCTGACATGTGCTTTGGCACCGTGTGATTTTGAAAAAGGGTTAGGGACTTTCTTCTGCATTTCTAGCGCATAGAGCAGCCCTTTAAAATGAATGGGCTGCCCTACGGTGACCTACATCTTTATCCACCCTGTCAGTACACGTTTGCCTCCTAAAACCCCTGCTAACCTCTGCACCCCAAACTTCCCCAATCCTCTCCACGCCAACCCTCCCCCCTTTTAACTCTAGCTGACCCCTCTGCTCATATTTGCTCCCACCTTCCTTACCACTATACATCCCCTCCTTGCTCACCTGTACACCCCAAACTGTAATTCCTTCTCTACCTACCTCTGCACAACCCACACTACCTCCCCCCCCCCCCCCCACACACACACACACACCAATTTGCTTACCTTTGCAGAACAGGCTGATATTAGTCTTAATGGCCACAGTTGCAGGCAGGACTTTCAACCATGCCCCTTTAACTCCCCAGCAGGCAGCATTCAGTATAGGTGATGGTGGATATGACCTCAGGGGGGTATGATATACATATGAATGCTGCCTTTATTTACATATGAATGCCACCGGGCCACCAATATTTACATATGAATGTCACCGCTATTTACATACCAATGCCGGTTATTTACTTGTAAACATAGGGCTGCAGGTGAATGAATCATCTGTACACAATAGGGCAAAGCTGGGCAGCATTAGTAGCAGCACTTCCCACTGAGATATCGGGACACAGCACATGACTAAAACTTCAAGGGACAAGGGAATTTAAACCAGGATAGTTGGCAAGCATGAGGCAGCTGCTCTGGGCCCCACAACAATGACAGGGCCCAGGGCAGCTGCTCCTTTTGCCCTGCCTTAAAGACGGCCCTGAAGAAACAACAAAAACACTGCAGAAGCTGTAGGGACAATAATTGTATCTTGTGTAATAAGTACCTCCACTGGCCACCCACCTCTATACTGAGAGCTGGAGAAGAAAGGAAGGGGGAGTTTGAAGCTCTGTATGCTCCGTGCAGGAGATAAGGAAATGACCTGTACTCACACAGCACGGGAAGACTCGTCTCCTATTTCCCAGTTAGACAATCTTTCTCTCACTGAAAAAAGATAGCAGGATTGCTCAGAGCTGGATTAACTCTTTGTGGCAAGATGGGGCACAGATGACTTGACATGCTCTACTCTACTAGGCATAATTATTAATTAAAATTGTTTTTTACATCCACATCCACTTTAATCTAAGAATGTGAATCTACACATTACAGGTGGTGGGAGTTAAAGGTACACTCCACCCAAGCAGATGTATCAGTTTATTGTAGATGTTGAAAAGTGAAGGACAATTTTTAACCTGTGTTGATGCACATTTCCAAATATGGAAGACAAAAACACCAATTTGGACAAGAACAGGAACTGTAGCAAAAAAAACAAATCTTACTGCTGGAATGTGCAAGAGATTTAAAGAAGCAGAACATTTATTGACTGTTCAACCCTATTCTACATGTTTTCCCATGAACAGCAAAGCCATGGGCAGAGATTCTCTATGGGCTCTATCTGGCTTTCATAAGACTTATGAGTGTGCCTCTTGATCTCAGACTTCAGAGGAACAAGGCCTGGCTTCTATAGGATTTAATTTTGTCTGCATAAAAGGAACAGCGCACAAAAAGGCAGCTTATGAAGAGCTAGCTGTGAAGCTGAAAGTTTTTGTTTGCCAGGAATAGATGTTGGAACTCAGAGAATTGCAATGTCCTTGTGAGGGAGCAGGCAGGACAGCAGGAGCTGTAGTTACGCAGAGCATTATGCAATTCCCTTAGACACCAAGACTCGTTGAAGTTTCAGGACGAGCTTCAAGTTCTTTCAGTACTTTTACAAAGTCACTAGAATGTCCTTTAGAGGTTAGCAGAGACGTGATGGGACTATAGTCACATACCTTTTAAAATTTTCACATCCAAAACATGGACGCCATTAGAGTACACCTGTAATATAGAGATAATAAAAAAGGTTGTAAATGAAAAGTCAAAGGGAGGTGATAAATTACCTTTCTTTTCTTTGGTAATGAAGGTTCTACTGTACTTTTGAAGTATCATGGTCAAAAGGCAGAACAGTATACAGAACTTTTTTTTAAGTTTTGGGTGGAAAGAGGAAAGCTTTGACCTTGCAAGGTCTCCATATTTTTTACTGTGTGGCAGGTAGGGCTTTCTGCAGAATGTCATGGTTGCCTTCCGTTTTTCATACATTTCCATGAATAATCCATTAGAGGATACTGACACCATAAAGTTTCCAATGAAGATTAAACTCAACCCCTCATGGCACTATGCCCCACTCCACCATTCAGCCATCCACCAGTCAGTTGCCAGAGTGTCCATTAGTTGCATAGTTTTTGTCATTTGACACTTGAATGATAGAGGGTAGGGCTTTTCCTCAGATGGGAATTAGGTTTAATCAAAGCTGTAAAGCTTGGGTCACAGATCCATAGTCCTTCCCACAAAGGAACAAGCATGAAGTGCTAGCTGGTAGCTTACCTACCATATCTGGCACTCAAAGCGCATCATTTTTCAATACCACCCCCATTCATCAATATAATTTTTAGTTATTATCATGAAACTAACCATCATGCATGCTGTGGGTGGGAGTAAACTGGCAAATGGATGGCAAACAGCAGCCTCTGTAAGTGCAGTTGCAACTTTATGCAGAGATACTGAAGTTAGAATATCAATCATTGTTTAGGAGCTTGTGGATGCTATTGCCTACCTAGTTAATGTGAAGGGAGTCACTTTGGACAGGGGACCCGTGGAACCCAGCTTACCTTAGAGGGGGTAGGAACATCCTTTTCCAGTTTCCCAGGTCCCTCTAATGTGTAAGTGACACTGTGTCTATTAAGGGCACAGGGTGACCCGAGAAGCCCAGTTTGGTCTGCACCAACCACACTCCCAGTACAACCACACTGGACTCAGCATTTCATTTTACCCCTGAACCAGCTAGATTGTCTACACTATGTTTAGACCACTGACATTGGACATAAGAGTTTCCTCAAGTGACAAAGTTGAACATTTGAACTGTGTGCAGGCATGCATGCCCAAGTCATAGGAGAAGAGAAGCTCCTTTAACAGTTCTCTCCATGAAAGAAGTGGTCTGCGCGCCCAGTTACTGTTTTAAATAGTTGTTGAACAGTTAAATGTTTTAGTACCACTAGCTGTTGGCTGCGTGCCCAGTTTTTGTTTATAGATGTGTTGAAATGTTTGAATGTTCCTGTGTCTCATGTGATTGGATGTAAAGTTTACCCCGCCCTGTGTCTCTATGCCAACAATAAGGGGGATTGTCTCCACAAATATATACTTGCGTCTCTTCTTCAATAAAGTTTCATGCTTTTATCCACCCTACACTGGTATCTCGACAATTGACTAGGTGGGCTAAGGAATCTTGGGCCGTGCTGGTACCGGGCAAAGGAAGCTTAAACGGCGGACATACTCCTCTTGGGTACGGGGTCTGTCGCATGAGGAGTATATTCAGTGTGGTTGTACTGGGAGTGTGGTTAGTGCAGACCAGAGGCTTCTCATGTCACCCTGTGCCCCTGATAGACACAGGGTGACTTACACATAAGAGGGGCCTAGGGAGCTGGAAAAGGAGTTTCCTGACCCCTCTAAGGTAATCTGGGTTCCACTGCCCCCCTGCCCAAGGTGACTCCTGTCACATTTACCAACATTTGAAAATAGGTCAGAGGGACACCTTGAATGGATTGGGAAGGAAAATGTGGCATGCTCAGCGCACTTCCTGCAACAAACCTGTGGATGTAGCCAGTAAAGTGGGTGTCACTTTATGGTGTATTGCATGTAGTGTAGGAGTAAAAAAATCACCATAACTGGTGTCAGTGGCTGTAATAGTAACCCCCACCGCACTTTGGTATTCAGTGGTTTATTTACTTGACCACATAAAGCCAAAAATTTAATATTTGAAGGGTTCCTCCAAGTTAAAAAGGTTGAGAAATAATGCTCCAAATGGTGGTGCCCAGTGCAAACCTCCTCTTCTTCCCCCACAGAAACACCACCAGCTGGCACTACACGTGGCACAAGTTGTCTGCACCTGTCTTCGGTGGATATGACAGGTTCACTTAATGCATTAAAAACTCTTTCACCTTGCTTGGTCGTTTCTTACAAGGTAGAGAAAGCGGAGAAAAGTCAAAATATAATACATGAGAAGGATTTTTAGAGATTACTATTGCAGCTGCATATAAACCTTGCTGCTTTTCACTGAATCCTGTTCCAGAGTATATGTTCAATCCCATAACTCTGGCAGGCTTATTAAAACCAGGTCACAGTTCAGATTCATGATCGCGGCCAATTTTACTTGCCTCGGGTTTCAGTTTGTAAATGCCACACTGATTTTTATTCTACACACCTCCAAACTAATTGGCTGCTATGGACCCAATTTTGCATTGAAGCTGCTACTCTAGGTACAGGTGATTGGTACACCTTTTGATCACAGGCAATGCCCGTTTTTTGCCAGCTGTGTTTTTGTGGCAATCCGTAAAGTTCGCAAATAACAAGCCTGTGTCCAACAACTTTGCAAGTTTGCTGCCAGAACCAGGAGCAGCTTGTATTAAAATACATTGTGATTGTCCTAGTCAGTAGCCATATTTTAGGTGTGTGTTGGACCTTTTTTATGGAGAGCTGACAATGCTGTGTAGGGAAAGATAAGTGTATTTTTTTTCCTTGTAATTTAATATTGTTTTTTGTAATTTTGACATTGGTACATGTCCCCCACAACAGTGTCAATAAAAAATAGCTGGTTGCATGCCTAAAAGCACAAAATATAACTGGATATTAACATGTATAGGTGATAACTCCAAGAATAGTTGATCCAGGAAATATAAAATTGCCTGCTGGGGGATCAGGAAGGATTTTCTTTTCCCTGCTGGAACAAGTTGGGTCATGCTTTATTGGGGGGGGGGGGGGCTTCCTCTGGATCAACTGTGGGCATCGGATTCTGTATATGGAGGTTTAATATTTGTTATTTTCTTTCTATTCGTTGAACTGGATAGACTTGTGTCTTTTTTCAGCCTAACTATGGAACGAAGTAAATGGCCATAATTAAATAACAAGACAAATTTTGTGAATTCCAAGCACGAACGCACGATTCATAAAACTTTTTGCGTACTGAACCCAGGCAGATTCACGCATTCCTAATTATGTGTTTGTAACTGTGAAAGTTAAAGGGTCAGTCCACCGAAAACAGATATTTCACTACTTGGTAAGTGCTGGAGACTTTCGGGGGGGGGGGGGGTTATTTCGTACTGGGTTGAACAAGGTCGTCCCTTTTCTTTTAGGAAGGACTAGGGGGTCGTCCGTTAAAATATAAAGGACCTAGTTGATAAGAACCTCAATAGTGGATATGTACAATTATAGGTCAA
>BLSH010404263.1:399286-450741 GCA_018402905.1 Glandirana rugosa | reverse complement strand
ACTCCAAGAATAGTTGATCCAGGAAATATAAAATTGCCTGCTGGGGGATCAGGAAAGATTTTCTTTTCCCTGCTGGAACAAGTTGGATCATGCTTTATTGGGGGGGGGCTTCCTCTGGATCAACTGTGGGCATCGGATTCTGTATATGGAGGTTTAATATTTGTTATTTTCTTTCTATTCGTTGAACTGGATAGACTTGTGTCTTTTTTCAGCCTAACTATGGAACGAAGTAAATGGCCATAATTAAATAACAAGACAAATTTTGTGAATTCCAAGCACGAACGCACGATTCATAAAACTTTTTGCGTACTGAACCCAGGCAGATTCACGCATTCCTAATTATGTGTTTGTAACTGTGAAAGTTAAAGGGTCAGTCCACCGAAAACAGATATTTCACTACTTGGTAAGTGCTGGAGACTTCTTATACACTATATTACCAAAAGTATTGGGACACCTGACTTTACATGCACACAAACTTTAATGGCATCCCAGTCTTAGTCCATAGGGTTCAATATTGAGTTGGCCCACCCTTTGCAGCTATAACAGCTTCAACTCTTCTGGGAAGGCTGTCCACAATGGTTAGGAGTGTCTGTGGGAATGTTGACCATTCTTCCAGAAGAGCATTTGTGAGGTCAGGCACTGATGTTGAACAAGAAGGCCTGGCTCACAGTCTCCGCTCTAATTCATTCCAAAGGTATTCTATCGGGTTGAGGTCAGGACTCTGTGCAGGCCAGTCAAGTTCCTCCTCCTCAAACTCACTAATATATGTTTTTATGGACCTTGCTTTGTGTACTGGTGTGCAGTCAAGTTGGAACAGGAAGGGGCCATCCCCAAACTGTTCCCACAAAGTTGAGAGCATGGAATTGTCCAAAATGTCTTGGCATGCTGACGCCTTAAGAGTTCCCTTCACTGGAACTAAGGGGCCCCTGAAAAACAACCCCACACCATAATTCCCCCTCCACCAAATGATTTGGACCAGTGCACAAAGCATGGCCCATAAAGACATGGCTGAGTGAGTTTGGGGTGGAGGAACTCTTAAGGCGTCAGCATACCAAGACATTTTGGACAATTTCATGTTCCCAACTTTGTGGGAACAGTTTAGGGATGGCCCCTTCATGTTCCAACATGACTGCGCACCACTGCACAAAGCAAGGTCCATAAAGACATGGATGAGCGAGTTTGGGGTAGAGGAGCTTGAGTGGACTGCACAGAGTCCTGACCTCAACCCGATAGAACACCTTTAGGATGAATTAGAGCGGAGACTGTGAGCAAAGCATTCTCGTTCACATCAGTGCCTGACCTCACAAATGTGCTGCTGGAAGAATGGTCAAACATTCCCATAGACACTCCTATACCTTGTGGACAGCCTTCCCAGAAGAGTTGAAGCTGTTTTAGCTGCAAAGGGTGGTCCAACTCAATATTGAACCCTACGGACTAAGACTGGGATGCTATTAAAGTTCATGTGCGTGTAAAGGCAGGCATCCCAATACTTTTGGTAATATAGTGTATCTCTTGATTACCTTATTAGTGAGATCTCTGTGATTGTCTGTTCAGGTTGTCATTCATCCAAGTCATGTTATAGCTAGCAGGTACTTAGCCCCATTCAACTGGATTTGTTCTGTAATGTTGAAGACATTTTCTCATTCACCCAAGTGGCTTTCTCAGTGTAACTGAAGCTGTACACAAAGACTGAATTTTAAACAATGTTCTTTGGCAACCTGTACACCTCGTTTCCATTCCTGTTTTCTCTGTGGCTTTTGTTTCTGTTACAGGAAATGTAATAGCTTGCCCTGTGCTTCTTAATTAAATCCTAGTCATGTTTTGCCTTGGAGGGTGAGGTAAATCCAGCCTTTCCTATGAAGTGATCAATAGAAGGTTCACAGTAAGCTTGTTCCTTATTAGTGAGCGGGCCCGTTTCAGCCTGGCGCTCTCGGTGGAACAGCGGACCTGTGCTTGGCTTAGTGCACACCTCACATAGTAGTCATTTATAAATTCCTAAGCTATAACGGGCCTGATACCTGTATTGACCAGCCAGATTTGGCCTTTATAACGAAGTGACTCGGGGGAAGACAAGGAGTTTTTACATAATGTGGGCTAAATTTCTACATAGATGACATAGACATTGGTCTAGGGAGCTTGGACTGTAACACAGCTACCCATACGTCATGCCTCTTTTAGTAGGACGTTCCTGTATCTAGAAAAAGGTTTCCGATTCCTGCTATACCTGCCAGTGCAATCCAGCCAGATCATTTTAACAACTGCCATGCTGAGAACCTCAGCGGTTTCAGTCCAAGTGGTGGAGAAAGTGCATGTTCCAAGGAGAGGTGGAAAAGCTTTTCATCTCCAATGCAGGAGGGAAGTTTATTGGATCTTCAAACCGCAGTCTCGCATCCCCTCAGGACTTACCTTTGCGTGGGGTGTCACTAATTTCTATTAGTGACAACGGGTCCTATGCTCATCTCTCCTCCTGCACAGCTGATAATCTCTGTCAATCCACTCTTCCAGTGAGTCTGGTGGGGTCCATATTTTTACTATATGTTCCTATTTGTATTACTTTAATTCATTCGATGTTTTTCTATGCTTGTCAGACAGGGGTCATTTGGGTTGATTGGGTTCAGCTGTGAATGGGTGTGTTTTCACCTATTTTAACACTGGCCTCACAACTGACTCCATTGTTATGATTAAGCACAAGATGTGTGAAACGCGTTAACCTATCTGTTAGGGTCCTGCCTACTTCAGGTTTCCTCATTGTTGCTGGGTCTGCACAATTTGTGTACTTTTGTTGCCAGAACAGTTTAAAATTTACATACAATTTACTGATTCTTGGTCCATACAGGCATCCCAATACTTTTGGTTATATAGTGTGTGCGTATTTTTATATATATATATATATATATATATATATATATATATATATGCACTGCAAATATCTAATGATACAGTTTAGCGTATTTCCATGTATAGCAGCTGCATTACGTTCTTAAAGTATGAGCAAGATATGTCTCAGCTAAAACCCAATTCATCCGGTAAGGTATAATTGAGAGATTAAGGCAATTCTATTAAATTAACAAGCCGTTATGTTGGCCATGATTATAGATGTGGGATATTAAGTGCTACATGTAATTATTATTGCCATGTTTCCTGATACAGGTTACGGAGCTGCGTTTAACCTTTGTAGAAGGTATAATAACAGTGAGAATGACTCGGAATGGTTCAGTATATCGACATCAATAAAACATTAGGACATATCTAGGATGGTTGCTGGGAAATGGGATTATGGGAGACAGAAAGGGAACATAATTCAGAAGTTACCCTAGAATCTATATTTATAGATACACGGCTGATCAGTCAGGTTATTTATTTAAAAGCCTGTTTGTGGCCCTGTTTTCAGTGAATCAATGAGTGGACTTTAAATTGAAGCTTGAATGGTAAAAAGGGATCGAAAAAGAGAGCGAAAATTTCACTAGCAAATGTATGCAGAGAAGGATGAGTTACTTTAGTCTCTCTCCCTTCTCTTTTTATTTCTACCTATTTTTCTTCTCCTTAGGCCTCTTGCACACTGCAGCTTGAAAAAGATCAGTAAGATCAGTACAGATTTTTTTTTTTTTACTTTGCTAAAATGCAGGCCATTATTTGTAATGTGCCTATACACAAAGGAGCGTGAACAAGTGCCCCACATTCTTCAGTAAAAAAAATAGGCATATCTGTATTTTTGGTCAGTAACTTACGCATTGTGCGCGCAAGTGCGCACAGATACGCACAAATACTCATTTGCATACTATATGAATGGGAATGTGAGAATAAGTTTGCGCGAAAAAGTGTGAAAATGCGTAGGAGTATCGTGTGCAAGAGGTCTTAAAGTTCATTCTTTCCTTTTTCCCCTTCCCCCTTTCATTAATTCCGTTATCTCCCCTCTCTCTCTTCCTTCCTCCACTTCTTCCTTCCGCCCTCCTTCCCTTCCTTCAATCCTTTGTCCTCGTTATCTTCCTTCCTTTCTCTTCTTTATCTTCCTTCCTTTCTTCAATCCTTTCTCCTCTTTATCTTCCTTCCTTTCTCCTCTTTATCTTCCTTCTTTCCTTCCTTCAATCCTTTCTCCTCTTTATCTTCCTTCTTTCCTTTCTTCTCTTTATCTTCCTTCCTTCCTCCCTTCATTTAATCCTTCCTCCTCCTTTTCTTTCTTTCTTTCTTTCTTTCTTTCTTTCTTTCTTTCTTTCTTTCTTTCTTTCTTTCTTTCTTTCTTTCTTTCTTTCTTTCTTTCTTTCCTTCCTTCCTTCCTTCCTTCCTTTCCTTCCTTCCTTCCTTCCTTCCTTTCCTTCCTTCCTTCCTTCCTTCCTTCCTTCCTTCCTTCCTTCCTTTCCTTCCTTCCTTCCTTCCTTTCCTTCCTTCCTTCCTTCCTTCCTTCCTTCCTTTCCTTCCTTCCTTTCTTCACTTTATTGTCCTTCCTTCCTGCGGTTCCACTCTTTTTTCACATGTTCCCGCGCGCAGGTCCAAAACTGGGGGGGCACACGCCCTGGGTGACGCATCTACGGGGCACCACCAGGGGTTCCGTCACCCCTACCTGCACTGGGAAGCGCTGCTCTAGGGGTGTCACTTCCGCCCGATCAAGTGTAATGGACAGGCAGCACCTGCTGTATAGTTTACCAAATACTGAAGTACCAAATAGGAGGGAGACTGCTCAGGTGCACTAGCGCCGAATCACTCTTCTCCTCCCGCCCGCCAGCACTATAGAAAGGCATTCCAGAGCGACGCTTCAGCATGGGAGAGCCTTTGTGGCACTGGAAGACATTTATTAGGACTAGGAGAGGGGTTTGTGTGCAGAAGGCCTTGGACTAGGAAATTGGGGTTGGAATGGCAAAGGATTGGGGGCTGGGGGGGTGCAGAGAAGACCCTGGATCAGGGGTGGGGGGCAGAGGAGGCCGTGGACTGAGGGGGAGTGCGGAGGAAGCCCTAGGCTGGGAGGGGTGCAGAGGAGGCCCTGGGTTGAGGCAGGAGTTACAAAAGAGGCCCTGGACTTGGGGGGGGGATTCAGAGGAGGCCCTGGACTGGGGGGGGGGGTGCAGTGGGGGTCCTGGGCTGGGGGTTGAAGATGAGGTCCTGGACTGAAGGGGGTGCAGAGGAGGCCTTGACCTGGGGGGGTGCAGAGGAGATACTGAACTTGGGGAGTGCAGAGGAGGCCCTGGGATAGGGGGGTGCAGAGGAGGCCCTGGGCTGGAGGGGGGTGCAGAGGAGACCCTGGACTGGGGGAGTGTGCAGCAGAGGCTCTGGGATGGGGGGGTACAGATGAGGCGCTAAAGTGGAGGGGGCACAGTGGAGGCCCTGAACTAGAAAAGGGTTGGTGTGGCAAAGACCCTGGATTAGGAGAGGAGGCACTGGACTAGGAGGGGAGTTATTGGCTCCCGCTGCTGTCAATCACAGCCAGTGAGCCAATCAGGAGACGGAGTGGACAGGAATGCGCCTGTTTTAATGCCCTCATAGCAAGCTGCTTGCTGTGGGGGCACCCAGAAGGAGGGAGGGGCCAGGGGCGCTAGTGAGAGACCCAAGAAGAGGAGGATCCAGGCTGCTGTTTGCAAAACCATTACTCAGAGCAGGTAAGTATAACATGTTTGTTATTTAGAACAAAAAACAAAACTTTAATATCACTTTAAGGCTAGCTGTGTGTAGTAAAGGATATGCAATAGAACAGTTTTATTTTATTAAAATAAGTGTACTGAGGTTTGTACTCTCTGTTACATACTCACTTGTGGCAAGTCATAAGGCCATTTAAGCCCCTCCCACTGTTGAAGCAATCTGACCACACCCACAGTTTTCGCGTGGCATCGCTATATTGCCACATATAATTTTTCTTGGGGGTGCAAAATAATGCCCAGCCCCGGGTGCCAGATGTGTTAGCTATGCCACTGCCCGCGTGTTTCATGTAGGGCGGCCCTATTTATTTCAATGGGCTGCCCTACCCATGAGAAAAATGGTGAAAGAAGTCCCCTACCCTTTTGTAAAATTGAGCCACACTGAAAATGCATGAAATTGTTTATGTGTGGTATGCAACATTCACCCCATGCATAGATGTGAACCGAGCCGAGCCTAACAGTACCCTTCAGTTTTCACCTTTGAATTTTATCATTTGGAAGTGTACCCCCATACTGTTGCCCATATAGTGTGTGTATGTACACTGTATATAATTTGTATATATGCTATAGTTTCTGTTTGATTACTGTTGCACTGTTTGCAGTACGCTGTACATAGTGCCAACTCTTTGCATAATGCTAAATTATAATTGCTGCTGCGTTTTCCATTCTGTCCCGTGAGCCATTTTAATGCATACATAATATTTATACAGTACTGGTAGACACGTTTTCCAAGTACCATTATGACTGCATTAACACACATAGGGAAATAATAATGAAATAATTTCTATACGGTGCAGCTTCTGCAAGGCTGAAATAAAACTTACCTGCATTATTCATAGATAATAAATATTCTATATGTGTACTGGTGCAAGATTGATTCGATTTCTCTGCATATCCTGTGTATGTGTCTTTATTAAAGGGGTGACAATAGCAACAAATACATTCCCGAATACTGAGAAATCTAATGCATTTAACATAATGACAAATTAAACAGCAGTTCTGAGAAGTTCTTTGCACTGAATTGAGATTTCTATTACAGCTCTGGATATAGGTTTAAAGGGAAAATGCACTATACAGCTTTAAGCCATCGCCAAACTGATTCTAGCTATCGGTGGGTGCTGGAGAGTTAAATCACCCACACACTTTTTATATCTCCTTGTGTATCCTATGTTGGTGGTGGAATTCCCAGCTCCATCCACCTCCTCTCCTGTGTCCATGATACAATTCTCACATTTTAATTATTTTTCTTTTTTAAATGATAGAAAATGCAGCAGAAGTAGCAAGACTGTTTTGCAGCAGGAAAAATCAGACCATAAAGAAGTGTGGAGCAGAGATGGAAACTAGGGTTGGTCATACGCTGTTAGATTTCATTAAATAGATTCCACCATCCATACATGGATGGAGTAATCTGGACTGATATTTATTGCATTCAGACAGCTGCAGCACCAAACAATGGCTGCATCTGATAGGCTGCATCAGGGACACATTCTTTTAATCGTGGACATTTATTTCCCCTGGGCAGCCCTCTAAAATTGGGGATGCCTGGTCACCCTATCTTCCATCAATCTCCCCTCTCTCTCACCCCCCTCACACTTTTATGTCTTATAATCCCCCCCGTCTTTCTCATTTCATTCCTCTCTCTCTCTTCTCTATATTGCACTCTCTTCTCTTTCAGTTTCTCTTTCTATTCTCTCTTGCTGTGTTCTTCTCTTCTCTCTCGCGCTCTCTCTTTTCTTTCATTCTCTCTGTCTTGCTCTCCCTCTCTATCTTCTCTCTCGCTCTCTCCTTCTCTTCTCTCACTCTCTATCTCTCTGTCTTCTCTCTAATCTTTCTTTCTCTGCTTTTTCTCTTTCACTCTCTTCCTTGCTCTCTCTTTCTCTTCTCTCTCACAGTCGCACTTCTCTCTCTCTCTTATCTTTCTTGCTCTGCTTCTTCTCTCTCGCTCTCTCTCTTCTCTCTCTTCACTCCTGGTCTCTTCCTCCTCACTCTCTCTTCTCTCTTGCTCTATCTTTTCCCTATCACTCTCTCTGATCTCTCACTCTCTCTTTCTCTTCTCTCACTCTCTCTTTCTCTACCTTCCCTTTCTCTCTTTCTTGCTCGGCTTCTTCTCTTTCACTCTCTTTCTTGCTCTCTTTTTCTCTCTCTCTTCCCTTTTATTCTCTTCTCTCCTGGTCTCTTCAGTCTCACTCTCTCTTCTCTCTCGCTCTCTCTTTCTCCTCTCACTCTTTCTGTTCTCTCTCATTTTCTTCTCTCTCAATCTTCATTCTTGCTCTCTCTCTTTTCTCTCACTCCCTCTCTATCTTCTGTCTCACTCTCTTTTTCTATCTTCTCTTTTATCTTTCTTGCTCTGCTTCTTCCCTTTCTCTTCTCTCTCACTCTCTTTTCTCCTGTCTCTTCCTTCTCACTCTCTCTTCTCTCTCGCTCTCTCTTTCTCCTCTCGCTCTCTGTGCTCTCTCACTCTCTTCTCTCTCACTCTCTCTTCTCTCTTGCTCTCTTCTCTCTCTCTTCTCTCTCTCTTCTCTCTCGCTCTCTTCTCTCTCTCACTCTCTTCTCTCTCGCTCTCTTCTCTTTCGCTCTCTTCTCTCTCTCACTCTCTTCTCTCTCGCTCTCTTCTCTCTCGCTCTCTTCTCTCTCTCTTCTCTCTCTCTTCTCTCTCGCTCTCTCTTCTCTCTCGCTCTCTTCTCTCTCGCTCTCCTCTCTCTCTCTTCTCTCTCTCTTCTCTCTAGCTCTCTCTTCCCTCTCGCTCTCTCTTCTCTCTCGCTCTCTCTGTTCTCTCTCTCTCTTATCTTTCTTGCTCTGCTTCTTCTCTCTCTCTCTTCTCTCTCACTCTTCCCTCTCGCTCTCTCTTCTCTCTCTCTCTCTTATCTTTCTTGCTCTGCTTCTTCTCTCTCTCTCTTCTCTCTCACTCTTCCCTCTCGCTCTCTCTTGCTCCCTCTCTCTCTTCTCTCTCCCCCATACACACACTTTTTTCATTTTCTTTTATACCTCTCTCACTCTCATCCCTCTCCTTTCTTTCTGTCTCTTGGGATCTCTTAATATCCCTGTGTTTGCCTGCGCTGTAATGCATGTTTTTATACCGCAGGTAAACACCAGGACAGCAAACATTAATTGATGGCTATGTAGGATGTTCGCGTCACAATGCTGCCTTCCAGCGAGGTGGAAGTGAGAACATCCTACAAAGAAGTACAGTACATGGAATGGATGTCAATGAATACATTATCTTGTACATTTACAGCATGGTAAAGGTGTAGCTGTACTGTTTTTCCCTTACACAATCTCCCATCTTCCATGTGTAGCTCTCTCTTTTGTCCCTCGGTATCTCTTTTTTTTCTTTTCTCACTTCAGTTTTAGTGGACTGTGTGCTTAGACTATGCACATTAAAGTATTACATATTCTGAACAAGCATGAACCCTTTCACTGCCAGGGCTGTTTTTGAAATTTTTGCACACATTTAAAAAATTAATTTAGGCCTGAAGCTTATATAAAACCCCTAAGCATTATATATTTTTATGTTATGTATTAGTGCAACAGTTTAAGAAATGCAAAATGTCAGTAAAAAATGCATTCAAGTTAATTTAGGGAAGATAAACGCAGTAAATTAGCCAGCATTTATTGTAAAATAAAAAAGATGAGATAGATACCTAACTTACAAACCTTAAAATTGCATGCACCTGTGAAATGGTGCTTTAAAAGCCCCTATAGGTCATCAGTTTAGTGTTAAAGTGTTAGGAAACTTAAAAGAAAAAAAAACTTTCTCCCTGCTAGGTGAAGGCATAATGTGCTAGTATGCATCACATACTAGCATCTTATGAAAGACTCACCTTGAAATGAAGCACACACCTCTGAAGGAACGGCACATATGCTGACTTTTTTTTACCCTGAACTCTTTTATTTGAGTTTGGGCGGACGCTCCTTTCTGTATTACTATGGTTTGAGTTACTGTTGGGTGCCCATCCAGGGAAGTCTTGATGTGTGAAAAATGCATGAACAGAAGATTGAGCTTGTCTGAATTTTTCCTTCATCTGACTACACTTGCTGATCCAAAAGTGTCCTGTGCCTCTTTAAGTATGCTGTTCTGGAGTCTCATTTATAATCCACTGTATATGACTATTAACTTCAGAAAAGTTTATGTATGAGGACTTCCATACATGAGCCATAGTCTGTTTGATTTGCCTCCCAGGGGTCTTTATGAAGGTTATTCTTTAAGATAGTATTATTCATAGTATATACTCTTTACTATAGGGCAGGCCCACCATAAGTGTGCCATGGTTCCTCCACACGGACTCCCTTTAAAGGCGGAAGAGTGTGTAAGCATAGTTATTACTATGCCCACCGGGAAGAAGCACCAGTGCGTCGAGACCTTATAACAGTTTTCCAGTGCTTGTACATTTTGAGAGCTCTTAGGGAGGGCAAGCCATATCTGATCCCAATCTTTGGGTGGAAAAGATCTATTGATTTCCGATTCCCGAAGTGTATAGTAAGTTGGGATTTGATGTGTAGAATTAACCTAAAAAGAAGAAAAATATAGGGAGATTATTCCCTTTGTTGAAGGATTAAATCAGCAGAATGATTCATACAGGGTTCTGAGCCCTGAGTAGGGGATCAAAGAAGTGGCACAATTGTATATAACAAAAGAGTTCCCCATGTAGGATTTTATGTGAAACTTGAATTTGTGGGAAGATTTAATCTGTATATATTAAAGAGAAGCTCAGGGCTGGTGCAAGGATTTTTGACACCCTAGGCGAAACCTCATTTTGCTGCCCCCTTTGGCTCTGCCCCTGACTCCACCCCCTTTGGCCTGCCCATGCATACGATGGAAGTGGCAGAGGTGGAGATTTGTGCAGCGACTCTCTACCTATTTCTTTAGCCATGGTCCACAGGCCTGCACCTGTGCCTCTGGACCTGGCCTAAAGTCAAATAATGGCGCACCAGCTCGCTTCCTCATGCCAGCCGTGGTTAACAGGTATATGGACAGGCTAGGGTAGTGTATGGACAGGCTGGGGTAGTAAATAGACAGGCTGGGGCAGTATATGGACAGGCTGGGGTAGAAAATAGACAGGCTGGGGTAGTATATGGACAAAATTAAAAGTCAGCAGCTACGAATGCTGTAGCTGCTGACTTTTAGTATAAGGACACTTACCTGTCCTGGGATCCAGCGTTGTCCTCACCTGAGCAGATTCTCCAATCGACTTACAGTGCAGGCACCGTCATCTGAAAAAAGGGAAACAGGAAGTCATGCTGTGCCTTGTAAATGGTCTCTTAGTCTTCTGGGACCTGTGATGTGTCCCAGAAGACTGCAGGGGAAGGAGGGGGGGGTCGAACTTTTGGCTCAGTTCGCTGCAGGTACCTGCTCTCCCCCAAAAAGTGCCAAATGTGGCAGTGGAGGATGCACACAAGTGAAACTTCCCCTTATGGGTGGAGCTCTGCAGTAAGGACTTGCAAGATCCACCAACAAAATTGGTGGAGGTTGTCAAAAGGGCTGCAGGGGAAGGAGGGGGGGTGAACTTCCGGCTCAGTTCGTTGTGACGATCTGAGCTGGAAGTGAGAGCAGGTACCTGTCAAAACCAGGTACCCGCTTCCCCCCACCCCCCAAATAAGCCAAATGTGGCAGCAGTGGAGGGGAGGAGGGTACAACCAAGCGCAATTTCCCCTTTTGAGTGGAGCATCCGCTGTAAGGACTTGCAAGATCCACCAACAAAATTGGTGGATGTCATTTAGGGGTTGTCAAAGGGCAATTGAATAGTTTAAGCAAAGGGAGATGTGGTGAGATAAAACCCACAAAGTATCAGATTTCCAGGCAAACAGTGTGCACCAAGATTGGGTTGAAGGGTTTGGGAGGTAAGGGAGGATGGATTTCAATCAGGCAGGAAAGGGACATTGGGTGGACATATCTATACCTAGAGTCCATAACGGGGGTTCAGAAACAGAAGGTAGTTGGATTAGTGGTGCTATTTGGGCAACTTTATATTAATGAGTAAAGTTAGGTGTTCCTATTATGACAGAGTAAGGCCCCATATAAATTTCAATATCTGTTACTGAAGGGATCAAAATATATGGGGTATATGGGAGGGAATAGTGATGGGCAGGGCGTGGAAGGTATTTGCTTTTTCTTACACAATTTGCCTTCTTTTCTGTGTCTTTTTCTCTTTCTTCCTTCTCTTACTATCATGTTCTTTATTTCTTTCCTTACAGGAGTCTGCTGGATATGGACACATTTTCCAAGTCTGACCCAGGTTAGTGCTAGCAGTGTCATTCACCATGTGACAGTAATAGATTTCCATATAAATAGTACTCCATGTTAGGTATGCACATTCCACTCAGTGACACGCAGAGTGCAGGCCTTGGATCTCCTCTGCAGTAAACGTTGCTGCTAACCAAATTGTGATACAGAAATCAAATTGTTTTGCTTATTGAACCAGGATCCTTGTTTCAGATTTAGGCCTAGACTAGTAGTCACCAAACTGTGGCCCTGGGGCCATGTGTCACCCTTTGCGTGCCTTTATCAAGCCCTTGAGGCATAATTCCTGCCACTGACACCAACAATTGGGTACTATTCTTTCCACTGACACCAATGAGGCATAATTTCTTCCAGTGACAATAAAAATGGGGCACTATTAAGCCCACTGACACCAACAATGTTTTTCCCTAATACCAAAGATCAGGCATTGTTTACTCCCACTGGCCACAGTCTGCCCCCCCTAAAGTCTGAAGGCCAGTAAACTGGCCCTTTATTTGGAAAGTTTGGAGACCCCTGCCCTAGACTGCATGCCCTAGACTGCAAAAATCATAATTGAAAGCTGATTGGTTGGTTTGTGATATTCACATGGAAAGCCAGCACGTTGCATGGGTGAACCTCAGAAGTATATTTTATTGAGCTTACATTTTAAAGTGCATAGTGGTAAAGTGCAAACGAACGCTTTTTTTGCAAAAACAGGCAAAAAGAGACATATCTAATGATGCTTTGGGGCCTCAGTTGGTCCATGTTTGTCACCCTGAGAAAAGGGTCCACTGAAACCCCAAAGCATCAGTGATATTTTTCTTTTTGCACTTTCTTGCAAATTTTTGTTCTTTTTGTTTGCACTTTACAATGATGCGCTTAAAACAGAAACTCAATATAGTGCATTGTTGAAGTATACCTGTATGGAAGTAATGGGAAATCCACCTAATTGAGTCGCAGAAAGAAACAAAAAAAAAAAAAAACTTTTACAGCACATCAGAATCCAAAAACAACAAGATAATAATGAATAACCCACTAAAAGATACAATAAAAAGTTGTTTTTCTTGCAATATTCACATTTAATCCAGAGCTATCCTTTGCAGTACTTCTTTTCCGTCAAATGATGTCCTCGGTCTGATAGCCAGCATCATCAACCACTTCAGCCCCAGAGGGATTTCCCCCTTTATGACCAGAGCACTTTTTGCAATTCGGCACTGCGTTGCTTTAACTGACAATTACGCGGTTGTGCAACGTTGTACCCAAACGAAATTGACGCCCTTTTTTCCCACAAATAGAGCTTTCTTTTGGTGGTATTTTATCACCTCTACGTCACTTCTGTTTACTGCTATAAACAAAAAAAGAGCGACAACTTTGAAAAAAACCCCAATATTTCGTGCTTTTTACTAAAATACATATCCCAAAAAAATATATAAAAAAACTAATTTATTTATCAGTTTAGGTCGATATATATACTTCCTCATATTTTTGGTAAAAAAAATCGCAATACGCATTTACTGATTGGTTTGCGCAAAAGTTGCCACGTTTACAAACCATGAGAATTAATTTATGGGGTTTTTATTTTTTTTTAAATTTTTTACTAGTAATGGCTGCGATCTGCGATTTTTGGTGGTACTGCAACATTGCAGCGGACGTGTCGGACACTTTTGACGCTTTTTTGGGACCATTGGCATTTATACACCAATCAGTGCTATGAAAATGCACCGATTACTGTATAAATTCTACCAGCAGGGAAGGGGCGATCAAAGGGTTAAGTGTGTTCCCTGGGATGTGTTACTAACTGTGTGGGGGCTGGGCTGACTGGGGGTGGGGAGTGATCGTTGCTCCCCTATACAGGAAGCATACGATCACACTCCTTCCCCCCTGTCAGAAAGGAGTCTGCTCTACCCGCTCCCTGGCTCCCCCGCTATACAGTGAGCGTGCGATCGCGCCTCCGGCGGTACACGTGTGCTCACAATCTGCGATCTCACAGCCACCATCAAATGATGGGGATATCGAGCCATGTTGCCGCCATCAATTCACAACGGGCAGGCAGCAACTGGTTAAACCCGCTTATTTTGAGTCCAGACTACCCTGGACTCGCCCACAGCCTGTGACTGGACAGTAAATGGAGAAGCAGCACAGTGATGAGCTCATCTCTCTATCACTCTACTCTCGCCTTCTATCAGCATGCTTCTTATCAACACATGAACTAATTGGCTCTTGTGCAGCTTCTTCCTTTCACACTCCTGCTGTACTGTAATACTGTAAGAGACCAATACCAGGCCAAAATCAGGTGGCTACACTGCTTGTTTTTATAAAAATACATTTAGTGATATATTAAAGATTGCCTAGAGCAAAAAAAAATTGTTTATACTCACCCAATAAAAGTTTGGGAATATAAAATATGTTCTGAAATCCTGGAAGACTTTGGATGGGGTTGGGTGTCACTTAAGGGAGGAGGGGGGTTCAAGAGGGAGTTAAGGGGCTCAGTGGTGGTGGCCTTGTTGGGGATTTGGTTAGGAGACTCTGCAGCAGGACTTGGTGGTGAGGGCCTTGTAGGGATGGGGTTTCTAGGGGCAACTGTGGGAGTTTAGGACTCTGGAGGAGGTTGCAAGTTTTGCATGGGCACGTGGAAGACTAGAGGGCACTGCAGAGACTCTAAAGGGAGGTTTTGGAACACTGTGGGGGGATGGGAGTTCTAGAGAGGGTTAGGGGACTCATGGTGGTGGCCTTGTATGGGATTTGGTTAGGGGACTCAGCAGCAGGCTTGGTGTTGGGGGCATTGTAGGGGATGAGGTTTCTAGGGGCAACTGTGGAAATTGTGGTCTCTGGAGGTGGTTGTGAGTTTTGCATGGGCACTGTGTTAGTTTTGAGGGCACTGCATGGACTCCAGTGCTCTGAGGGAAGTTGGGGAGCACTGTGGGGCACTGTTGAAGTTGGGGACATTATGGAGGGCTGGTGGCTCTGCAGCAAGTTAGGGAGCATTTCAGAGGGCTGGGGGACACTGTGGGGGCTGAGGGCTCTCAGGGGGCCCCTGGAGGGACTGTGGGAGGTTCGGTGGCACTGTGCGAGGTTAGAGGATCTGCAGCTGGCTGGAGGCTAGGGAGAAGGATGGCCATGACCCGACAGAGGCTCACAGCCTGTTGGTTGAAAACCTTGGCTTTAACCCTTCCCCACTCCATCCAAACCTAAGAAATGGCAAACATTTTGGCTGTCATTAGGTTTTGTAGGTGTTCTTGGGCTTCTTGTGACATTTTTCTTATCTCTTGCAGTGGTGGTCCTGTACATACAAGGGGTCGGCAACAAAGAATGGACGGAAGTAAGTAAATATTCCATTGCTTTTCCCAAAATGTGATTTAATGCTGCGGAAAGAACATCTTGTACGGCTGGTCACTGATCCACTTTGGCTCGTCTTGGGCACATGCTGAAATTTCATCACGTAACTTTATTTATAAACTGTCAGCCATGTGTGAAGCACTTTACAAGATTACACGGGGAACCAGAGCAGCGCAATACGGAGGGAGATTGCACTTATTGGTTTATGTGTCCCTTTCATGGGATATAGATGAAAATAGATACTGTATATAGTACGTGCCTTGCATCATGTATGTCTATGATGAACAGCATTGCAGTCCAACTCTGAAAAAAGCTACCAGTTTTTCTGCTTTTCATGTGATTAGCATGAATATTTAAAGTGAATCAGTCCTGATTATTGGGTTTATGCAACAATTATATGATTTGTTGTTAACAGTAATGTAACAGCTGGGATGCCAGCACCAGTAATGGACTTGTACAGGGTACAGATATGGCCGACCCACTTCTGGACAAGGCTGTTTGCGCTAAGAGAATGTGAGAATGAGCAAATCAGCGTGCAATACCTCGCAATGGTGCAGATGGGGGAGGTGGTTGTGAGGAACCTGGTTCTTCTATGGTTTCCTTGGTCAAAAAAAGGCAGCTATCCTATTGGATGCTGGCACCCCATATGACTTTGGCAGCCATCTTGGGTCTGACGAGTCTATTTAAGACCTTGCCACCTGGGTTTCTGCGAGTGGACACGGTAGGGACAGGTCTCCCATCTGTCAGGGACAGTGCTTAGCATCAGGGAAAGGTTCTGGAGGAGTAGGGAAAGTGCAGGGACACACCATCCTTCCTGGAAGCCTCCCCATTTGGTTGCAGTCTGCCCAGGCCGCATTCCTCTCCTCCAGATAGATGCTGTCGGTATAGCTGAATCACCAGTCTGCTATTACATTACTGTTACAACTTGTGAGTGCTCCCAGTCGGGTTGCCTTCCCCTAACCTCTAAACTTTTTGAGTTGGCAATGAGAGAAATCTATTAGCAAAAGTATGTAGGCATAAGGAACACCCCCTGCCATTCCCCCTCAGGCCTGGGTTCACACTGTCCAACATTAAAACGGTCCGACTTTGATCCCACCTTGCTGTGCGATTTACAGTCCTACATCAGGTTCTACATCGGTCCGATTTCTGTGAACAGGGATCCGACTTTGATCCTGACAATACCAGGCACCTTGTGCTCTGGGGATCTTGAAGAGGAACCCCCGCCAAGTTAAAAAAAAAACAGCATTGGGTCCCCCTCCAAGAGCATACCAGGCTCCTTCAGTCTGGTATCGATTTTAAAGTGGTTGTCAAGTCTATAAAAAAAAAAAAAAAATTGCCAGAGAAAGGCATAATGAGCTAGTATGCATCGCATACTAGCTCATTATGAAATGCTTACCTTAGTGCAACGCTGTAGCAGTGGCCCCGAGCACCGATGTGACCGGCGACATGCTATCTCCGTCGTCTTCCGGGATCCCGGGCTCCGACCAATCACAGTGCGGACTCCAGCGTGTGATTGGCAGGAGCCGCACTGACGTCACTCACGCGCATTGGAGCTGTCATTTACGGCACACTTAGTGAAGAAACGGTCCACTCAGGCCATTTCTTCACTGCGCATGTGCCGATGGCACATGCATTTACACTGTATATCTCCTAAACCATACAGGTTATAATAGGCTTACCTGTAGGTCAAAGGTTAAAGTGGTTGTCATGACTTGACAGCCACTTTAAGGGGAACCCCAATGCTGAAAAAACAGCATAGGGCCCCCCAAAATCCATACCAGCCCCCTATCTGAGCATGCAGCCTGGCAGGCCAGGAAAGGGGTTGGGGACGAGCGAGTGCCCCCCCTCCTGGACCATACCAGGCCGCATGCCCTCAACATGGGGAGCATGGGTGCTTTGGAGCACGGGGGCTCTGAGCACCCCCCCAAAGCACCTTGTCCCTATGTTGATGAGGACAAGGACCTCTTCCCGACATTCTTTGCTGGTGGTTGTCGGGGTCTGCGGGCGGGGGGCTTATCGGAATCTGGAAGCCCACTTTAACAAAGGGAGCCCCCAGATTCCAGCCCCCCCACCCTATGTGAATGAGTATGGGCTACATTGTACCCCTACCAATTCACCTAAAAAAAAGTGTAAAAAAAAGACACTACACAGGTTTTTAAAGTATTTTATTAAATCAGCTCTGGCGTCTTCTCTCCTGTCTGGTGTCTTCTTTCTTCTGCTCTTTGCGGGGTCTTCTTTCTTCTGAGGGGTCTTCTTTCTTCTGCCGGTTCTTTTCCCTCTCCACAGCGTCTTCTGCTCTTTTGTGTCGTCTTTTGCTCTTTTGCCGGTCTTCTCCGCTGTCCTCTTCCCTATGCTCTCCCTCCCTCTCCAGGCGATGAAGTCATAAGGGGTGGGGCCTCCAGATGACGTCAGCGGGTGGCCCTGCCTCATGTCAATATAAGTCAACACACAGCGCGGAGACACCATTCGTGCGGAAGATTGTGTTGTGAGAAGAAGAAGAGAGGGAGGGAGAATAGAGGGAAGAGGACAGCGGAGAAGACCGGAAAAAGATGCAGAAGACGCCGCAAAAGAGCACAAGATGCCGTGGAAAGTCAGAAAGAAGACCCCTCAGAAGAAAGAAGACCCTGCAAAAGAGCAGAAGAAAGAAGACGCCGGAAAGGGAGAAGACGCAGGAGCTGATTTAATAAAATACTTTAAAAACCTGTGTAGTGTCTTTTTTTTTTACACTTTTTTTAGGTGAATGGGTAGGGGTACAATGTACCCCATACTCATTCAGATAGGGTGGGGGGCTGGAATCTGGAGGTGCAAGGGTTGTCGGGAAATGCCGGTGTCCTCATTAACATGGGGACAAAGTGCTTCGGGATGGGGGGCGCAGAGCCCCCCCTGCCCCAAAGCACCCATACTCCCCATGTTGAGGGCATGCGGCCTGGTATGGTCCAGCAGGGGGCGCTCGCTCGTCCCCACCCCCTTTCCTGGCCTGCCAGGCTGCGTGCTCGAATAAGGGTCTAGTATGGATTTTGGTGGGGACCCTACGCCATTTTTTGGTGTGGGGGTTCCCCTTAAAATCCAACACAGAACCTTGGTATGGATTTTAGGGGTGGACCTCATGCTGTCTTTTCGGCATTGGGGTTCCCCTTAAAATCCATACCAGACCGAAGGGCCTGGTGTGCTCTCGGAGGGGGACCCCATGCCGTTTGTTTTTAAAATTTGACATGGAGTTCTCCTTCAAGATCCTCAGAGCACAAGTCGCATGCCAAAGTCAGATCATTTAAGACAATGATCTGACTTTGATCCGACTTCAATGCTTTTCAATGGACTAAAGTGGGAACACAGTCGGACAAAAGTAGTACAGGAACCTTTTTTGTGATGTAATGCAACTTGGGCTCCTAATGTTGGTCCGCGAATCGGACTAGTGTGAACCCAGGCTAAAGGAGAGTTATACAAAAAAAAAAAAGGCAAACCCACAACTGTTTTTTTTACCACTACTATTCCTTTATATTGGCTTTTGAAATTTACAAATGCAGCGATTTAGAAATTGGATGAACGGTTTAGCTCTGGGAAACATTTTTTGAAAGATAAAAAGCGCATTTTATATTCAGCTATATAGATCAGACCAAAATGAGGGGCAAATGAGGGTGAGGGACAGAGGGACTTTGTTCCAAATCAGGGACAGTTGGGAGCTATGCCTTCCCGTTGGGTCTGCTTGTATTGCTGGACTTCTGTTACAATAAATTCGGGCTACTGCATGTGTGTTTACTGCCCGCTGGCCAAAATTCGATTAACTAAAAAAATGTAAAAATGAATTAGACATTGATTTCAAAACAGAAATAGAATAAAAAGAAGAGAAAATAAAGGAATAGAATAATAAAGAATAGAATAGAGTAAAACAGAACAGAATATAAAATAATAGACTAGAAAACAAGGGAATAGAAAATAATACAATTGAGGAGAAAAGAAAAGAGCATAAGAGAAAAGAATAGAGTAAAACAAAACAAAACAAAATAGAATATAAAATAAAATAATACGATAAAATATAATAACTTAGAATATAATAGCAAAGAACATAATGGAAAATAAAAGAATAAAATAGAAAAGAATAGAATAGAATAGAAAAAATAATAGAAGAGAATAAAATAGAAAGAATATAACTGTCTTCTGAAATTCAAATAGAATAAATTAGAATTTGAAAAGAATAGAAAAGAACAGAATAGACTAGAATAGAAAAAACAATAGAACAGAATAAATTAGAAATAATATAACCATCTTCCGAAATTAAAATTTCGAATAGAATAAATTCAAATGCCAATTCAAATTCTAATGCCGATCTGAATTTTCTGAATTTGGTCAAATGGAAATTAACTCAATTGAATTTGGAAAATTCAAATCAAAGTCAGAAATGAATTAAAGAAATGAAACAAATTCCAAAAACAAATTTAACAAAACAAAATGATTTAGCCACTTACTGATCGCCCACCGCATATATACTGCGCGAAAAATCTTACTTGTACGTTGTTTCGTGTAATAGATACTGTGGGTGCACGCGCCCGCTGCATGGGGGGGAGCCAATCCGCTGGCCACCCACGATCGCTCCACAGAGAGGCAGAATGGGGATCTTCCTATGTAAACAAGGCAGATCCCGGTTCTGGAAGGGAAGTACACTGAGATCTTCTGTTCCTAGTAATTCAGAACAGTGATCTCTGTGTTCTTCCTGTCAGTCCTGGTCATTAAGGGGTAAAACCTTCCAGGGCTGAAGTGGTTAAATAAGGAATCAAACAAAAAACATTTTTTTGTTCTGCACGTGTCTAGTGAGAAGGTGTTATGTTGCCTCCTTACTTTCTGCTTTAACCCCTAAAAACCCGCACCCCTGCATTGCATGCGGTTGCAGCACATCCCATTCGTTTGATAGGGGGGATCATTTTTGCCGCAATGCTATGCTATGCATGTGTACACCACTATCTGCTGCCTTTGCAGCTTAAAGTGTTCCTAAACCCAGGAGCCTGCATTCACTATATCTGGTCTCACACAGTACACAGAACATGGAAATGCAGTTATTTTACTAAATATAAACTGCTAAATACCTTTTTTCTTCAGCTGTATATAGCAATCATGTGACTTTTTTCACTTCCTAGTAAAGCTTGTAGGAGGAGTTTTCATTTCCCCCATGATTGTCCTATCAGGATCCAGGACCACTGATCCTCTGTCTGATTGGCCCAGTGCTGATCACATGCACCCTCCCAATGTGTGATGTCAAGATCATGGGACTTGAACAGTTCAACTGAGCCCTAGTTCACATTGTAGCGATTTGGCATGGGATTTGACATGTCAAATTGCATGCCAAATCGGTGGCTGTTGCCGGCAATGGCACAGTCTGAATTGGTGCGGCGCCGCACCGATTCCCAAAAGTAGTTTCTGTACTACTTTTGGCGCACAGATGTCTCTGAAATCGCCCCTAAAGTCGGGACTGACATGCGGAAATAAAATCATGCGAGTTCAGTTTCATTACCGCTGTCAGTGTGAACCTAGGCTGAAACAGGAAATGTTCTCTCCAGGGATAGAGACCAAACTGAGCATGTGCAGCAGAACTACTCTGACTGTGTCTTATCTGGACTTGTCCAGAGAGACCATGCAGGAGGGAAGGGTCTATGCATACAGGATCAAAGAGCCTTTTTTACACAATGCTGAGGATTAACCCCTTACATTCCACAGTGAGTATAACAAGCATGCTATTCTGCATATACAAACAGATTGTGGGTTTAGTAACACTTTAAGGGGGAGCAGTTGGAGGGTAGGATGGGGGGGGGGGGGAAACACAGCTCAACTCCCCCCCCCCCCCAGCTGCTAGTGTAAATCTAGCCTCATCCTTGCTTATCAAATCGTGCACCCCCCCCCCCTTCTTTCCTTCTGAACGGGACTGTAAATAGTCTTCAAGGATTCTGTATTTTTTGTAAAACAAGGAGCATCTGCAAAGCGTGGAATGTTGTGATGGAATGGCCTCTACCCAAACTTGGGGGGGTTTGTCATGTGAAAGGTGCCAGGTCTTTTCACAAGTAATTACCCACTGATCAGGATTGTGCACGGTCTGATGAACATCCCTCCTCTGAAGGTGCCTGACTGTCGGCTTTGCTTGACATCCCTTCAAGGAAGACTCAGCAATTCATATCTCTATTACAGATGAAAGCATTTATTAAACACAACATTCAGATCTTTCAAGATTTTTTTTCATTTCACAATAAAGTTTCAGGTACGTTTGTAGGATTCAGGAGCTGAAGAGGTTAAACTAAGCTAAAAATGCGCTTAGTAATTGAGGTGAAGCTGTGCTGACTTCAAGCGTCCAAATCATGTGCGATCAAAAATCAAAGTTTTCCTTGCATGATTGGGTATCATTATTATTTATCTTCATCTTATTTACTAAAGCTTGTTTCACACGGCATTGCAGTAAGGGTTCGTTTACTGAAGAGTGATCCACATTAAGATTGCTCTTCGGAGAGCATTTGACCCGTGGTTGCAGGAAAGAAAATCGCTCCATCTACGGTCGGCTTAAGTGTAATTTTTGTCCGCTGTCTCACTCCACTGTTATTTCCATGAGTCACATCTGGTAGGAAATGCTGACTCCAAGCAATCCTGAGTGATGGGGGCTTAAATACACAGCCTGTGATTGACAGCCTCAGTTGTGCAGGTTTCCCTATGAGACTGTGTGGAGGTGGATGTGTCCTTTCCCATAGCTCCCAAATGTCCCTGATTTCAAGGGACTGTCCCTGATTTGGAACAAAGTCCCTCTTTCCCTCTTTCCTCCTCATGTGTCCCTCGTTTTGGTCTGATCTATACAGTTTATATAAAATGCACTTTTTATCTTTCAGAAAGTGTTTCCCAGTGCTAAATCTTTCACCCAATTTCTAAATTGCTGCATTTGTGAATTTCAAAAGTCAGTATAAAGAAATAGAAGTGGTATATAAAAAAAAAAAGCGCTTGTGGGTTTAACTAATATTTTTTTGGTTCATTCTCCTTTAAGGGGGTGTGGCAGGGGGTGTGTCCTATACCTACATACTTTTGTTAATAGGTTCCCTTGTACCCCACGGCTCTACACATTTATGTATTGTACTGCTCCTGCCAGAAGTTAATAAAATTTATTTTTGAAAAAAATAATAGGTGTCCCTCGTTCCCATCTCAAAAAGTTTGTTAGGTGTGTATTCCCTCCAGTCAGGTCTCTGATTACACTCAGCTCCCTGCCCTATGCTGCGTAGTGTGGGATGTCACTTTGACACCCCCTGGCTCTGGAAGCTCAGAAATGCTGTGTGAACTCTGTATTTTGAAAGGCTGAAGAGGAGAGAAAACCGCAGATAAACAGGTACAACTTATGTAGGAATATTTGTTTCATCTCTGTGTATCACCTGAGGTCAGTCACTTCACTGGGTAAATGTAAGGGTTTACTACCACTTGTTATCCCTTGGTTCAAGCACCTGTGATCCTGCCAGAAATCTAGTGAACTCCTAACTTTCTGTGGTCTCTGCCTCTGCTGCACTGAAATCCCAAGTGGTGTAACCTCACCTTGTTCTTCCCCCTGCTGGACTACAGATCCTTCCCATGTTATGGAGATGTATAGGTGCAGTGCTGGGACAAGGTCATCTAGAGCCCAGGGCGAACATACCAAATTGCGCCCCTTCCCCCCAAGATGAATGAGCATTATGGGTCAGCAAAAAAAATAAATAAATTTGCACTGACCTGCAGCCTTACCCCCTAAGCATAAATTCACCCTCCCTCCAGTCCAAATCCACCCCCTGCTGAAACATACCACCCAGCTCAAATTTGAATTTCAGCTGGGGGGTATGGGGGGGGCAAAGATTTGTGCTGGGAGGCGGGATTTCAGCAGGGGGATGGATTTTGACTGGGAGGGGCATTCCCAGCACAATTACCTCCTCAAAAAAATCCCCCCTCCTAGCAAATGCTCTACCCCGCAAATTTCCGCTCTGAGCACAAATTCCCTCACCCACTCTAAATCCCCCCCTCCGAGCAGGAATTCCCCTCCCCAATCCCCCATTTTAGCACAACCCACCCCATCAAATTTCCCCTCCTAGCACAATTGCCCCCAATCATCCCTACCAGCACAAATTCCCCTCCCAAAAACAAAATCCCCCTTCTAGTACAGATCCCCTTCCCCCTACCATATTACCTTTTCTAGTACAAACTCCCTAAATCCCCCTTCCTAGGACAAATCTTCTTTCCCCACCCCCCCTCAACACAAGTCCCCCCCCCCCCCCCCAATCACCACTCCTAGTACACCTCCCCACCCAAATTTCCCCTCCTAAAACAATTCTTACCTCCTGCTGCCCCCCAAATACCCTCTCTCAACACAAATCTCATCTCCCCAATCGCACATAAAAGCATAGTACCTAGGGCAGCTTCCCCTCCTGCCCACCCCTTGTCCCGGCCCTGTATAGGTGGAAGTGTTCTGTAGTCCAGCAGGGAAGAACTGGGCAGAGATGAAAAAAGGAAGTCTCTAGCAGACCAGCGGGTCATTTTCTGTCCTTGCAGTGTTTTTGGGAAGTAGTAGTTCCAGAGAAGTACGACGTGGTTTTTTTTTACCCTGATAGAAACTTTAAACAAAATCCAGTGTGTAACCCGGCACTATAGATTCCTGGAAATATAATGAGCTTTGCTCCCTGTGCAGTCTTTCAGTGTAATCCAGGGATCACGACATGAAACTGGGGCACGTTTATTATGCAGGATATGTGAAAGATGAAATTCCTCTGCTTTACACATCCAATGTCGCTACTGTGATGCAGCTGTTGCAGAATTCATAAAAAGTATTTGCTGGGGCCGTATGTACCGGGGTCAGCTACACCCGTTTAAAGCAGAACTCCAGCTTCAGTCTTGCACAGTTGGACCGACTCCTCTTCTGGGCTGAAATTGCTTGCTCTGATTTCACTGCACACTGTGAGCTTTTCATAGCATGCATTAGAAACTGCAGCAAGTCAGATAGAACCGTTTAATTTCCTGGCTGGAGAACTTTGTGCATTATTTCGCTCTTTCTTCCCTGCCTGACTATCCCTGGCCTGCCCCTTTCATTCATTAGATTATAGTTCTTTTGTGATGGCTTGGGATCACATGTGAGTGTTGCCTAGCCGATTAAAGCTGTTGTAAACTGCCAATGTTCAAAAAAAACCCTGCACAGCAATAGCATAATGTGCTAGTATGCATTGCATACTAGCACATTATGAAATACTCACCTTGGAATGAAGCCTTCCAGCGCTGAGTCACCGCTGAGAGGGCTGACATCTTCCCCCTGTATGTCTTCCGGATTTGTGAGCTCTGGCTATGTGATTGGCCGGATGATGTCATGGGCTCTGAAGGTTCGCCACTGTAAGCCAGATCTTCAAAGTGCATGCGCCGGTGATGTCATCAGCGTTAGGCTAGTTTCACACGGCCGTGTCTGTGTGCGGGGTCCACTTTTGTTTAGCGGGGATCTCTCCCCTGATCCCCACTGACCCGGTGGACGACAGATCCGTCTCTGTTCAGTGTGTGGAAACGGATCTGGGAAATAGGATGAAAACAGACCGTCTGTCCTTTTCATCCAATCCTATCCCCAGACGGATGGAAAAAATGGATGGAAAAATAGGGTTTCCATCCGTCTGGATTTACGGTACAGGATACAGGATTGGATCGGACAGCGGCAGGTGTCACCGCTGACACCCGCCGCTCCATAGAATGCAGCGTCCATTCAGGTCCGCCTGAAAAACTGATAGGTGGACTTGAATGGTCCGCATGTGTGTAAGAGCCTTTAGGCTAGGTTCACACTTGTGCACACCTCTTCCCGCAGCCTCAACCACCCACACAGAAAAATGTGCTGCCGCTCGGGAGATGCGTGGGTGTACTATTAATCCTAATGGCACCCCCACGCACTGGAAAACGCAGCGGTGTTTCCCCGCACTGGGAACCGCATTGCACATGCTGTTTCCGTGTTTTCAGAAAAGGTTCAGGACCCTTTTTCACTGTGTTTTCTGGAGGCACAGCAGCCCATTCTAGTGCCAAGTGCCACTCACCGAATCCTTGCTGAGCTTCTCCAGTAGCATTGTCTGTTGCTCCCCTGCTCTCTTGGTCAGGATTCCTCTGGGGTTTGTACGAGGGACCCCTTTCACTCCTCAAGCTCGCAGGCCTCAAGGTCACCCCCCCCCCCTCCAGACTGGGGTCTCCCTGTGGGGCCTCAGCAACCTCAGCTACATTCCAGCTCTTCCACCCGAACTCACTCCTCCCAGACTGGGCAGACCCTGGGTATTTAGGGAGGCCTGCCCCCTGCCAATCCAGATTGGGGATTGGTCAGGGCTCCTTAGAATACCCCAGATGGCTACACCTCCCCTCCCAACTCTCTGTCCAGAACATTCTACCAGCTTCTGGAAAGAAGTGGGAGGTCCAGGTGACCTCATCTGTGAATCACCCAGACCTACCTGAGCCACTCCCAGCATAGAAACAAAAACAATTAAGCCTGCACTCAGTCAGACCTGAATAAATTTTCCTCACCTCACCAAAAAAATCCTCACTAGCTCCTACCTAAGTAGGGGGCGCTACATATGTGTTCAGGTGCCTTTAAATGTGTTTAAGCACGGCAAGTGTTCAATCATTTCATTGGTCAGACTATTAATTTATTTTAGCTACTGAAATGAATGAACATTGAAGCGCTAAACGTGCCTAGCACTTAAGTGTGTTTAGACGCGTTTACACACTTTTACGCACGTTGGGCTTTTTTTTGCAGCAAAACATTCCTCCCCTGAACACGCTGCAGTTGCTCCAGAGCTTAGTAAATTAGGAAAAAGCTTCACTTTGCAAAGAATACCCAATCACATGCAAGGAAAATTTAAAAAAAACAACATTTTTGCTTGCACATGATTGGATGATGGAAGTCAACAGTCAGAGCTTCTGCTTATTTACTAAGCTCTGGAGCAACTGCTCTTACAGAGTGCAACTGCACTTTGCAAAGTGCACAGTCTATTTGCCTTTAGTAAATCAACCCCTTAGTGTGCATGAGGCCTAAGGAAAGCTTCCTTCAGCCTGCAGCAGACTGATGACCTCATCACAGCCTAGGCAAAGTCACTGGACTGGAGCTCAAGTGTGGTATAGGCTGTGTATTGCTAGGAATGTATTCCTGTAGACTTGTAAGTTTGAAGGAAAAGTTTTAAGTCAACTAAAAGGTGACATTATGGGTTTTGGGCAAATCCAGGCAAGTGGATTCTTGTATTGCTTGTGGATGCCAGCATGCACCCAGCTCTACCCACCTGCAGCTCAATATAAGGGCATCCTGCTTGTTGCTAGATTCCTATCTGGATATATATTGTCTTTTTATAGACACAGCAGGAGGTGTGGAACACCCTTAGATTTCAATTACAAAGTAAATCCCTTTCTTATTTCTCTGCGGTGTTCAGATATATTATGTTATCCTCATCATAAGCTCTTCAGGAAGGGAAATACGTTTCAGATGTATTTCTATTATTACCTTCAGTTCTGTCTCCTAACCATTTTAATATTCATCCTAATAACTGTGAGGCACTAAAAACATATCTTGATATATGTTATACTTTTTCTACGTCTAGACTTAAGTGAACATGCACATAATCAAAAAATGTAAATCTATTGCAACTTGAAGTCAATTCTGGTTCCTTCAGAGATTAGGGCTGTGGCTCATTGACACCCCCCCCCCCCCCATGATTTTTTTTAGTTGCCTGTAAGGGGGCATTCTGATTACCACTGTAAGGAGCATTCTTTCCACTGCCCATCAATTTAATGAATATTCTCCCCATTAATCACCAATGTAGGGAGGATTCTTCCCAATGATCACCAATGTAAGAGCATTCTTCCCATTAATCACCAATGTAAGGAGCATACTTCCCAATGATTGCCAATGCAAGGGGCATTCTTCCCAATGATCGCCAATGTAAGGAGCATTCTTCCCACTGGCACTGATGTAAGGAGCATTCTTCCCACTAGCCACCAATGTAAGGGCATTCTTCCCAATGACCACCAATGTAAGGAGCATTCTCCCCAATGACCACCAATGTAATGAGTATTCTTCCCAACGAACACCAATGTGAGGAGCATTCTTCTTTCTGACCACCAATGTAAAAAACATTCTTCCCACTGACCACCAATGAAAGGGGCATTCTTCCCACTGACTGCCAATATAAGGAGCATTCTTCCCACTGGCCCCAATGTAAGGAGCATTCTTCCCACTGAACACCAATGTAAGGAGCATTTATCCCAGTGATCACCAATGTAAGGAGCATTGTTCGCAATGATCACCAATGTAAGGAGCATTCTTCTCAGTGATCACCAATGTAAGGAGTATTCTTCCCACTGACCACCAGCGTAAGGTGCATTCTTCCCAATATACTTTTTCTACGTCTACACTTAAGTGAACATGCACATAATCAAAAAATGTAAACATATTGCAATTTGAAGACAATTCTGGTTCCTGCAGAGATTAGGGGTGTGGCTGATTGACACCATCCCCCCCCCATGATTTTTTTTAGTTGCCTGTAAGGGGGCATTCTGATTACCACTGTAAAGAGCATTCTTTCTACTGCCCATCAATTTAACGGACATTCTCCCCATTAATCACCAATGTAGGGAGCATTTTTCCCAATGACCACCAATGTAAGAAACATTCTTCCCAATTATTACTAATGAAAGGAGTATTCTTCCCACTGACTACCAATGTAAGGAGCATTCCTCCCAATGATCACCAATGTAAGGAGCATTCTTCCCATTAATCACCAATGTAAGGAGCATTTTTCCCAATGATCGCCAATGTAAGGAACATTCTTCCCAATGATTACTAATGAAAGGAATATTCTTCCCACTGACTACCAATGTAAGGAGCATTCTTCCCACTGGCCACCAATGTAAGGAGCATTCTTCCCACTGGCCACCAATGTAAGGGCATTCTTCCCAATGACCACCAATGTAATGAGTACTCTTCCCAATGACCACCAATGTAAGGACCATTCTTTCCACTAATCACCAATGTAAGGAGCATTCTTCCTTCTGACCACCAATGTAAAAAGCATTCTCCCCACTGACCACCAATGTAAGGGGCATTTTTCCCACTGACTGCCAATATAAGGAGCATCCTTCCCAGTGATCACCAATGTAAGGAGCATTGCTCACAATGATCACCAATGTAAGGAGCATTCTTCCCAGTGATCACCAATGTAAGGAGCATTGTTTGCAATGATCACCAATGTAAGGAGCATTCTTCCCAATGATCACCAATGTAAGGAGTATTCTTCCCAATGATCACCAATGTAAGGAGTATTCTTCCCACTGACCACCAGCGTAAGGTGCATTCTTCCCAATGACCACCAATGTAAGGGGCATTCTTCCCACTGACTGCCAATATAAGGCGCATTCTTCCCACTGAACACCAACGTAAGGAGCATTCTTCCCAGTGATCACCAATGTAAGGAGCATTGTTCGCAATGATCACCAATGTAAGGAGCATCGTTCGCAATGATCACCAATGTAAGGAGCATTCTTCCCAATAATCACCAATGTAAGGATTATTCTTCCCAATGATCACCAATGTAAGGGGTATTCTTCCCACTGACCACCAGCGTAATGTGCATTCTTCCAAATGACCACCAATGTAAGGAGCATTCTTCCTACTGGCCACCAATATGAGGAGCATTGTTCCAACTCACCACCAATGTAAGCAGCAATTTTCCCACTCACCACCAATGTAAGGAGCATTTTTCCCACTGACCACCAATGTAAGGACAATTTTTCCCACTGACCACCAATGTAAGGAGCATTCTTCCTACTGGCCACCAATGATAGACAAAAATCAGATTTTTTTCATTTGTATCCAAAACCATAAGAAGTAAGCAGTGATTTTTATGGGATGTTCCTTACTGAATGTTGAGTTTATTCTGTAGCCATCATAGCTATGGATTTGTCAGCACTCCAGGAACTGTCTGGCAGTGCCACAGATCACTGATTACTCTCAGAGACTTTTCTTTGCATTAAATGCCTTGATAACAGACTACCTTGGCCTAGCAGATAATATCTACTAATGAACTTGAGCACGAGGTGTATAAAGCAATAACATGCTAAATGAGTTCATCATCTACTGGGAAATTTCACTATGGTCACAACAGCCTGAAACACTAATTGATCTATTTCATCGCCCTCTTTCCTATCTGTTCCTATTTAATTAATTATACTCTTATTTAATATTGCTTCCCAGGTTTATACAATACAGACATATTATGCAGCACTCTAAAGTGCGCTTGGAACTGTTCACATTATTTCCTACTGACAAAAGAGCTTACAATCCAATGTCCACACCACACACACATTGGTACACTCTTTAGGGACATTTTGTTTAAAACTGAACTCTATGGGGTTGATTTACTAAAAGCAAATAGACTATGCACATTGCAAGTACAGTTGCTCCAGAGCTTAGTAAATGAGATGAAGTATCACTTTGCAATGGATACCCAATCACGTGCAAAAAAAAAAAAAAAAGCTAAGCTCTTTTGCTTGCACATGATTTGATGATGGAAGTGAACAGCTCTCCCCCTCATTTACTAAGCTCTAGAAGTGCAAGTCCACAGTCTATTTGGCTTTAGTAGATTCACCCCTATATGTGAACTGTTTCACCTGCCAAATGATTTGTATTTCTGTCCATTCAGTTCTGAGATTTACTCAACTCTAAAAACCTGATTTTCCTCTGCTGCAGCTAAAGAGGAACTAAAGACAAAAAAAATTAAAAATTGCGAACACACAGGTTCTCACTGCATGTCTCTTCTGTGGAGGTGTAACTAGAACCTTCAGGCCCTGGTGCAAGAAACCAAGAAGAAGGGCCCCCACCCGCTTTCATCCGAGCCCCGGGCTTACAGTTCTGGGAGGGCGTCTGTCGACATCCTCCCAGAGCCCTGCCTCCCGCGCACCCCCTGAGGTGCACATCCAGCATGCTCTGTGACTGCTGTGCCCTTTACCATGTGATCAGCTGATCACATGTAAACAGACTTGCAAGTTATCGGCAGTCCTTTCCTCCCACACTGTGTCTGTGTGAGGAAAGGAGAGCCGTTAACCAGCAAGACTGTCAGTACATTGTTTACACGGGTAATCAGTACTCTCATTGTCAGTTCAGCCCCATCAGTGCAGCCTATCCGTGCTGCCTATCAGTGCCCATCAGTGCCACCTATCATTGCTCACCAGTGCGACCTATCAGTGCCACCTATCAGTCCTCATCAATGCCACCTACCAGTGTCCATCAGTGCTGTCTGTCAATGCCACCTATCAGTGTTGCCTATCGGTGCTCATCAATGCTTCCTATCAGTGCCACCTATCATTGCTCATCAGTGCGACCTATCAGTGCCACCTATCAGTCCTCATCAACGCCACCTATCAGTGTCCATCAATGCTGCCTATCAGTGCCCATCAGTGCTGCCTATCATTGCTCATCAGTGCCACCTATTAGTGCCCATCACTGCTGCCTATCAATGCAGCCTATCAGCACCCATCAGTGCAGCCCATCAGTGCCGCATATCAGTGCCTACTCAGCAGGACTCTGAGCTGAGAGGGTCTCTCTCATACAGCCCAGAGCCTGCATTGACACTTACCTCTCCCTCCTCTCTTGCAAGGATGGGAAAGGAGAGAGCCGATCTGCTCCTTCTCCTCTCACCCCTCTCCTCTTGTGTGTGCACCACGGGAAGTGTGAAGCAGAGCAGCTGAATGATCAAATTCAGCTGCTTAGCTTCACAGTTCCCACGGTGCATACAGGAGAAGAGGAGCGGGAGGAGGAAGGAGCAGATCGGCTCTCTCCTTTCCCATCCGTGCGAGAGAGGAGGGAGGGGGAAGTGTCAGTGTAGGCTCTGGGCTGTATGAGAGAGACACGCTCTCAGCTCAGAGCCCTGCGGCCAGAAACCCCTGTGGGGTCCCCTGACAGCGGAATGCCAGGGACCAGTTGCATATGAGACTTTGCCATCCTGGTAGTTCCGCCAATGCTCTTCTGCAATAAAATACACTTGCCTGCCTGATCACAATCCCCTACAGCAGGGGTGCCCAACTCAATTTCCTTTCGGGCCATATCAGCATTATGGTTGCCCCCCACCATCAAAAGTCCCCCACCCTCACTTACAGTGCACCCCTTTACCTTGTGCTGCTGCCCAGAAGTAGCTGGGGTGGAGCTGGGAAGCAGAAAGTGCAGGGTCTGGAGGAGGACCATAGGAGAGCTGGAGTCTGCTGAATGCTGAGAATAGGGGAGGAGGAGATGAAGGGGTGCTGCGGCTGCACAGATAGGTGCAGGATCTGTAGGAGGAGTTCTGTCCTTCTCTCTGCTGCTGAGACAAGGAGGGGGTGGAAGGAGCATCAACTGCAGGAGAGGTGCGAGGGCCACATGAAATGGCCTGGAGGGCCTGATTTGGCCCGCGAGCCTTGTGTTTGACACATGTGCCCTACAGAATGTACACAGTTTGTATTCTGGCACACTGCCAGTGTGCTGAGATGACTACACTCCCGTGCATGTGCAGGGGTGATGTCATCCTGTGTTGACCAATCAAAGGGGCTGAAGATCGACACCCGGAAGAACCCGGGGAGAAGATGCCAGCAAGAAACCTTGTGAGTGTTGGACCATTGGAATATTTGTGATTTTAGTTCCACTTTACAGGTCTTGTCCCTCCCGCAGCCTGTGACTGGACAGTAAAAGGAGAAGCAGCTGACTAATCTCTGTGACTCGCTCACTCTACTGTCTTACCTTATCAGCATGCGCCTTCAAGTTTTCACCTCCTTCAATGCCACTAAAATGATCGAATTGAATAAAAATTGTAAACCACAGACCCTCCATTGGATCAATTTAGTGAGATTTCAAATGAGCTTGAGGATGCTAAGTTGATCGACTATGACAGAATCGTGTTGATTGCTTTAGATCAATTGATTACACGAATATCTGCATGTGTCAGACAACTGACAGTAATAGGAATCAATTAACTGTTTTTATTGAATTGTGTCTGATATATTATTAATAGACCCTCCGGCAGCCAGCAATATAGATCCCTCCCTCACAGTAGCTCCTCACAAGCAACAATAGACCTCCCCAGCAACAATAGATCCCCCAACCACAATAAATCCCCCTACAGCAATGGATCCCACCAGCAAAACTATTACACCCTCCCCTCCAGCGTCAATAGATCCCCAAGCAGCTAGCAACAATAGACCCTCCGTACACCCCACCATCACTTGCCATTGCATATATTCAGTACTGGAGGTGCTGGACCTGCGTTTCCCCATGTATTTGCTTAAAAACCCCCTGGATATATATACCATTAGCCAATATACAGTATATACCATTAGCGCTCTGCAGGGCTGGAGCATTGACTTTCTCACCGTCCTCTACCATCTGCTCGGGTGTAGGCTGCCTCTTCTTTAACAAGAATCTCCCATTTTTTCTCAGAAAGTGGCCAGAGATTGCTGCCCGGCACACTTCATTTTCTGGCTGGGATTCCCCCCTTATGGGATTCCCTTTCTTGTTAGTACTGCAAACAGATTTAAACTGAAGACAGCTAGAACATTTGGAAGAAACTTAGTTATATCTGGCCGATGTCTCCTAGCACCTGCTCAGTCTTTGATTAGTCATTTGTTTTGGTAATATGCATGTTAAGAATATTTCTGCTTTTCATTTTGTATTACTTAGACCAGATGACAGCTACATTAAGTAAATATGATACACAGTATATATTGTGGCGTTATGAAAGGCGAGGTGATCGATGGACATTATGTTTCACCTCGCATGCGTTCACTTGCAGGAAACTAAGGTGGAATCCGGTCCGGGTTTTAGCAGCCACCTTGGCAGGGTGGGTTCCGGCCAGATTTTACAGTCCACTTGTGTCCAACAACAGGTGGTACAAAGGAAGCAGGTCTGGATCAGATGATTGCTCTGGCCTGAGACTCAGGAGCCATCAAGCCTGAGAGAGCTGATGAGCTGAACTTTGTTTTGTGACTGAAACAAAAGGTTTGCATTATCCTTGTTTTGTGGGTGACTGGGAGAAGCCCTTCACCTCTGAGTTAGGACCCTGGAAATGTTTAATTAGTGCCTGGATGGCAAGTATTTATTTTCTGTTTTGTTTATTTGATTTACCTGCAACCTTTTAAATAAAACTGGCTACAAGTCAGCTTTTAAAATAACCTTTCGTTTGGACTACCTTTTTCCCAGGGAAGGTGATCCCCATTGAGCTAACCCCCCACAATATATATATATATATATATATATATATATATATATATATATATATATATATAGGGAAATGAAAAAAAAAGTCCAATCTGCGGCACCTTGTAAATTTATTAAGAGAGTAAAAAAACTCATGAAGAAAAATATAAAAATAACATGTTGGATCTCTTAAGATCCTTCATCAGGTTTGACAAACATGCATGTATATCACTATTAGCAAAAGAAAACATGCAATAGATATACAGACTTAATTAATAAAAATATTAATTCTTAAGTGCAGGACCAATTAGAATGTATTTTGCTTAAAGCGAAATTCTGGGATAAAATTAAACCCCTTTTAACCCCTCCCTGTCACCCCCTCCCCTCTATCTGGTCACTGGGTCGTCCAGCACCAGGTGCTCCTCCTTTCTGTTTGCTTCTTAGAGGGGTTCTTCTTCCACATGTCCATGTTACTCAAACAGTGACATGAACACATGCAAGAAGAGCTCCTCAAGGAATTCCCATTGGCCAGCCAGCAGAGGGGTCCTCTCAGGATCCAGAAGACTGCTGAATGCCAGACCAAGAGGAGTGAAAGGAATTGGATGGCGAGGGTTAACATGCAATGCTGAATTAACAGTCCCAATAAACAGAAACAACATCGGCGAGGGACCTTGATGGAGGGACTCAGGTGAGTATAACTGACTTTAACAGGTTAAAGCGGACCTTCAGTCATTTTTTCAACTCTCCATCTATTAAATCTTCTGCCCTTGTTTTTTTAAATTTGGAATTTTTTTTTTTTTCTGCCAGTAAATACCTTATACAGCCCACTTCCTGTTTCTTGTCTGGTCATTAGACTAGGCTTATGACATCATGCACAGCTCTCTCACTCTCGTGAGAGTTTGCCAGGAAGGGAGGGGGGATGAGTCATAAAAGGGTCAATGAGAGCTGCAGGGCTGCAGACCTGGAGGTGTGCCTCTATGTGTCTGTGTAAATCCAGGAAGTGACATGATCATCTTAAAGCGGACCTTCACCCTCTTCCTCAAATTTATTTTATCCCACCCCTCCTCCCAAATTGCAGAAGTATCAAGCTTTTTTTTTTCTTTTAGAAAAAAAGTACGGCCCCTCTTCCCCATGCCCGTCATTCGCGCATCCTACCTGCTGTGCTTCCAGTGATATGCACGCCACATATCCCAGGAGGCTTAAGCCGTCCATTCACAGAATGGAGGAAGGGGGCCGCGGAACCTGGAAGAGCCAGCAGGCCTCTCAATGACGTCAGACTGAACATGGCGGCGCGGGATTGTGCTGTGGCCGGGTGTGAGGGGATCTTAGTGGGACAACACTGCGTCCACTCGATGGGTGAGCATCTGAAATGTGCAGATACCATCATCAGGTAAGCAGGGTCACAAAAATAAAAAATAAAAAACGGGGAGGGTCGGCCAGAGGTCCTCTTTAATAAACATTTGGATGTCACTTTGAAGATCCATGGTGTGCTGGCAATATATGCTTTGACTTATGATGTTACTAGTCTCCAGTTGGTAATTGTTACAACACCTGCTTACTCCTTGCCTTTTCCAGGAACATATGCAATGGGAATTCTACAAGTTGTCTGATAAAGGGTTGTGACAGTCATGGGCGTCCGCACATAGGGGCAAGGGGGGGCAATTGCCCCCCCCCCCTGGAGGATCGGGGGTTGCCCACTAGGTCCTTATCCTCTTGGACCGAAGGCAATGTGTTTTTGGTTTCCCCTCTGCTATAGAGATAAATGCAGCCTCCCTCTGAAACGGAAGTTTAACACTGTGTCACCGCAGAGCGCGCCTGTGTATGTGAGTGGCGGGACGGAGGTATGCATGGAATGTGACGGGATGGACCATACCCTTCCACACAAGTAGGTGCCAGGCAGGACGGGGCTGTTAAGTGGAGGAGCAATGATGCACGACTACTGCACAGTAGAAAGCAGGGATAGGCTTTCTTCCCTCTGCCTCCCAACCCAGTGTCCTCCCTGTCCATGCTTCTCTGAGCTTGTCCTGTGCTTCTCTCTCCTTGCCTCCTCTACCTCCATGTCAGTCCCCCGCACATCACTCCCCTCTTCTCTTGCTGGTGGCATATACAGGAACCAATTTTCTGTATTTTCCTCATGCAGCTGCTGAAAGCTGGCTTCTTCTCCTTTGCCTCTCGCTGGCATTCAGCAGCTGCATGAGGAAAATACAGAAAATCGTAATTATACATGCTACCCCCGGCTGCATGGGTGACCTTAAAATGATGCCCCCCCCCCTGAAAAAATTTCTGCGGACGCCCATGGTGACAGTGCTAGGCCCTGCCACTGTGTAAAAAGAGGTAAATGGCATGCAAAGTTCTCACGCATGCAAATTGAGGGGCTCCAGAAGGTCTGTTCTAAGTTGAGAAAACTCCGGATTGGTTTCTGGAATTCAGAGGCTTCAAAGAGTCTTGGGATGAAAGAAGCCTCTAAGCCTGGGTGTAGGTTTTATTGGAAACCAGCTAGGGTTTCCACCTCATCCATTGAAAACTGAACACACATTTATTACATAGGTTCTATGGCTGATGAAGGTGTTAATTAAACTTACTTGGTGCTAAAGGGATGAGGTGGCGACCCTAGGACCAGGGTATGTGCTGGTGTTCACAGCCTTCATAATCACGGGCCTGACAGAGATTTAAGATTCTGCCTGGGAGAAAGGAGGTCCCCTGCCCAGAGGTCAGGACATGAGCCAGAGCAGCAGGAAGCTGCAAGAGAGACGCAGTGGAAAAAGATAAAAAGGCCAGAAACATTCAATATACACCATATAGGAGAAACATAAAATAAACAAAATAAAGTAAATAGTAATATCAGTATCAATAAGTAAGGAAGGAAATTGTGCCAAGGCCGGGGGGGATGCAGTTTTTCGTTGACACTTTCTTGGGGCAATGGCTTCAATCATCATGCCACCATGGTTGTTATGGTGTCAGGATTATTGAAGGGCATTATTTCAATGATTACATTGTAATATAAAATGAAATAGTTCAACTCACCATAATGCAGAATCAGTGGGAGCCCAGAGCGTGTCACTTGCCACCGTCACCGGCCACCAGATACAGTTTGTCGCTTGCCACATTGCCTGTCACCAGATGTAGCTTGTCATTTGCCATGTCGCCTGCCACCAGATGCAGCTTTGCATTTGCCATGTCGCCTGCCACCAGATGCAGCTTTGCATTTGCCACTTTGCCTGCCACTAGATGCGGATTGTCACTTGCCATGTCGCCTGCCACCAGATGCAGCTTGTCACTTGCCATGTCACCTGCCACTAGATGCGGATTGTCACTTGCCACGTCGCCTGTCACCAGAAGCAGCGTGTCACTTGCCATGTCGTCTGCCACCAGATGCAGATTGTCACTTGCCATGTCGCCTGCCACCAGATGCGGATTGTCACTTGCCATGTCGCCTGCCACCAGATGCAGCGTGTCACTTGCCATGTCACCTGCCACCAGATGCGGATTGTCACTTGCTATGTTGCCTGCCACCAGATGCAGATTATCACTTGCCATGTCGCCTGCCACCAGATGCGGATTGTCACTTGCCATGTCGCCTGCCACCAGATGCAGCGTGTCACTTGCCATGTCGCCTGCCACCAGATGCGGATTGTCACTGGCCACATCAACCGGCAACAGATGCAGCTTTGCATTTGCCACTTCGCCTGCCACTAGTGCGGATTGTCACTTGCCATGTCGCCTGCCACCAGATGCGGATTGTCACTTAACACTTCGCCTGCCACCAGATGCAGCATTGCAATTGCCACTTCGCCTGCCACTAGATGAAGATTGTCACTTTCAACTTTGCCTGCCACCAGATGCGGATTGTCACTTGCCACATCGCCTGCCACCAGATCCGGATTGTCACTGGCCATGTCACCTGCCACCAGATGCGGATTGTCACTGGCCATGCCGCCTGCCACCAGATGCAACTTTGCACTTGCTACATCGCCTGCCACTAGATGCGAATTGTCAATTGCCACGTCGCCTGTCACCAGATGCAGATTATCACTTGCCACGTTGCCTGCCACCAGATGAGGATTGCCGAATGCCACATCGCCTGCCACCAGATGAGGATTCTCACTTGCCACATCGTCTACCACCAGACATGGATTATGACTTATCACGTTGCCTGCCACCAGATGTGGATTGTCACTGCATTGGTGGAAGCACAGATGTGTGCATTGGTCCATTAAGCACATAGGCAGGCTGCGGTGCAGTGGTGGGTTTCAAGTAATGGCAGAACAGCGGTGATGCAGGGCGGTGCGGTGAGAAATGATGTCACCTTTCTGCTTGACTACCCCCACCACACCTCTGACAGTGCAGCCTTTGCAGCATGGCTGCAAACAGATGGCGGAGCGAGTACCTGTCAAAACTAGGTACCCACTCCCCCCCACCCTCCCCAATGTTATGCCAAATTTTGCAGAGGAGGAGAACTTAAAGCGGAACATCCCCTTTTGCGTGGCCTTCTGCTTTAAATAGAAGTGGGACAACAAGCCCTGAAATACTAACATCTAAATCTTGGCCGATATTCCTACACAACTGGGAAAAAGACCTGCAACACGCCATAACAGAGGCTCAAAAATCTCTTATAAGATTGCTGTGATAAACTACAAACCTGACTAGATGGCATTATACACCGGCCATCCTCCACAAAGCTTTTGCAGACCTACCTGATAAATGTTGGAGAGGATGTGGGGAGAAAGCCTCACACGTACATATATGGTGGCAATGCCCATTCATCCACCCCTATTGGTCCACTATTCTACACTGGATCAAAGCAATTCAAGTATCAGCTTTAAAAAGACACTTGGGTTGTCCTATTTAATTGTACTCACGAACCAGCAGGTGGCTGCAAAAAAGCCATTACCCCACATCTTTTGAACACAGCAAAGTCACTTTACCCAAATTTTGGAAACAAGCAGCCATCCCGACTATAGGCCAATGGTTGGTAGTCATGGATCATATTTACCATATGGAAGACCTTACCCATGAATATAGAGGTAAGGCTGCTGTCTCCACTGGATCAAAGTAATTCAAGGATCAGCTATAAAAAAACCCTTGGGTTGTCCTATTTAATTGTACTGGCGAACCAGCGGGTGGCTACAAAAAATCCATTACCCCGCATCTTTGAACACAGCAAAGTCACTTACAGGCAGTCCCCAGGTTACAAACAAGATAGGGTCTGTAGGTTTGTTCTTAAAGCGGTAGTAAACCCATGCATTTAACAGGTTAAAAACCAGTCACATTTCCTGCACGTGCCAGAAATGTAACACTCCCATTGGTTGTGCTCTAAACCAAACTGTCAAACCATCCAATGGCTGGTGTCATAGCTGATCACATGTGCAGCATCATGGCAGTTGTAGATTAAACAGAGGCCAAGATGGCAGCTTCCTTGGCTGAAAATGAAAGGAGGGGTTACTACCACTTTAAGTTGAATTTGTTTGTAAGTTGGAACAGGTACATTTTTTAAGTGTAGCTTCAGCCAAAAAACTGTTTTTAAGCTTTTTGGATAGCATAGGGAAGGGTTTATTTTGCTGTCTATGTTTCTGTTCAGAAGATTTCACCTCACTTCCTGTCCCAATGATAATTCGATTTTGAAAATTTTGGGTTGTTGTGGAAACAAGGATAGGTGATAAAGCATCAGTGGAGACATCTTTTTCGCATAATAACTCTTACAGGAGTGAATTTCCCTTCATATTGGTAGATTTCCTCTCACTTCCTGTTGTCTCCCTCCATTTGTAAGTAGGAGTCGATGTTTGTAACTAGGGGACTGCATTTATACCCAAACAAGCAGCCATCCCGACTATACGCCAAAGGTTGGTAGTCATGGATCATATTTATCATATGGAAGGCCTTACCCAACAAAATTTGGTCCTGCTGATTTGCCTTTACATTTCCCTTAGAATATGTGAATCTAATGTCCCAACTTGTGTGATGCGCCTTAATGTTATTCATTTGTTATCTTCTGACAGGGAATCTACCTGAGCAGGTTACATCCCCCCCCCCTTACCTTCCTTTCTCTTTTTCAACCTCTCCTATCTCTATCTTTTTCAATATGGCGGTCTTTTTCGCTTCCTTATAATCTGGATATATATCTTCATTCTTCAATGGATGTTTTTTCTTTTTGTTTTTGCTTTGTTTTGTCTTTTACATTGTAGTTCGGATCATACTGCTGTACTATGTATACCGCTTCTAATAACATTAATAAAAATGTATTAAACAAAAAAATAAGCCCTGAAATAATATCCAAGAATTCTCTAGGCATAATCTGTGAAGGGCATGGGTTCTACAACCAGCTTTTACTGGTGTCATGTGCATAGGCTTCTATGGATATTGGTCTGTGCATTAAATAAACAAATCCGTAGTACTGGAATAAATCCACAGGAACACGGTGCAAAGTAAAGAAAGCAATAGAGGAGTGGGAGACATAAGACCTAGTAAACAGACAGACGGAAGGTTGGAGGACTAAACACAGCGCAGCCTGGATTACAGATAAAAAGGGGGGCACGTTAATCTTAGTTCTGCCACAGCATGCAACGCAGATGGCCGAGGAATTCCCCAGTACTTAAAAGTGATGATTTTATGAAAAGCTGGAAGAGTGCCCATTGCATTAAACATAACCGCGAGGGAGAGAACAATATACGGCATTGTTTTCCTTAGAGCTGGTAATGAGGAGTCGCCAGAGCAGACTCTGGTCCCGTAATAATCAGGATTGACCATCAATGGCATGGATCTCATGTACAAAACGGGCACAACGCCAGCAGCACAGATACAGCTGATCGCAATATGGCTTGTATTGTTTTGAATATGATTTGAATATGAGTCACCCACCAGCTACTTAAACATTAATACACATAGCAAAACTTCATAGGGAAAAAAGATCAGTAAACTTACTGAAAGGAGAACTAAAAACAGGAAGCTAAAGAAATACATAAACTATTTTACCTGTCAAAAGAATCAGATGTGTAAATCTGATCATCCCCTCATTGGATTGACTTATCCTTGTCAGACATCACAGCAAGGTCCCTGACCTCTTTTCTCTCCTCTGTATTTAAGGCACTACAGCTTGGTCAAGGACACACCTCTCTGCCTGTGATTGGACGGATGCAGCAGAATCCTATAGGCTGGGTTCACATTATCCGACATTTAAACGGTCCGACTTTGATTCTATTTTGCTGTGCGATTTCCGGTCCTACATAGAGTCAAAGTCGGACCGATTTTCTGTGAACAGGAATCCCACTATAATCCCGACAATACCAGGCACCTTGTGCTCTGGGGATCTTGAAGGGAACATCCATGCCAAATTGTAAAAGAAAAAAAACGGCATGGGGTCCCCCTCCAGGGGCATACCAGGCCCTTTGGTCTGGTATGGATTTTAAGGGGAACCCCGCACCAAATTTTTAAAATAAATGGTACGGGGTCCCCCCCAAAATCCATACCAGACCCTTATCTGAGCATGCAGCCCAGGAAAGGGGGTGTGGAGCGAATGCCCCCCCTCCTGGACCATACCAGGCCAAGGGGGGCTCTGCGCCCCCACCCCAAAGCACCTTTTCCCTATGTTAATGAGGACAAGGGCTTCTTCCCAACCACCTTTGCCGGTTGTTATCGGGGTCCACGGGCAGGGACTTATCAGAATCTGGAAGCCCCCTTTAACAAGGGGGCCCCCAGATCCCTGCCCCCCACCCTATGTGAATGAGTATGGGGTACATTGTACTCCTACCCATTCACCTGAAAAAAAAGTGTAAAAAAAAAACCACACCACAGGTTTTTAAAATCTTTTATTAAGTCAGCTCCGGCGTTTTCTCCCCTCTCTTCTCCCTTTCCGGCTCTTATTTCTTCTGCTCTTTGACATGACGCAATCTCCTGCGCGAATGCCGTCTCCGCTGTGTGCTGTGACTTATATTGACATGGGGCGGGGCCACCCGCTGACATCATCTAGAGGCCCTGCCCCCTTATTACGGCACATCTTGGGGCAAGGCTGTGACATCATAAGGGAGTGGGGCCTCCAGATGATGTCAGCGGGTCGCCCCGCCCTATGCCAATATAAGTCACAGCACACAGCGGAGCTGGCATTCGTGAAGGAGATCGCGTCATGCCAACATGGGAAGAAGAAGAGAGGGAGAACAGAGGGAAGTGGATGACCAAAGGGCCTGGTATGCTCCTGGAGAGGGAACCCATGCCATTTTTTTGTTTAAATTTGGCGTGGAGTTCCCCTTCAAGCTCCCCAGAGCACAAGTCGCATGCCAAAGTCAGATCAGTGAAGACAATGATCCGACTTTGATCCGACTTCAATGCCTTTCAATGGGCTAAAGTAGGATCAAAGTCGGATAAAGGTAGTACAGGAACCTTTTTGAAAGTCGGTCCGACTTTGAAAAACACAAGTTGGACTAGTTAAGACGGCTCTCATAGGGAATCATTGTTTTTGTGATGTAATGGACTTGTGCTCCTAATGTCGGTCCGAGAATCAGACTAGTGTGAACCCAGCCTCAATGTCATTTCTATGCTCTTTTCTCCTATGTGCAAAATGGATAACACTGTGCAATGCGTAGAACCTTATTGACTTACAGGGTCAAGCTGTACAGAGGATTACACAATGCTAATATAAAGACAGACTGAGGTACTCTTTTAAAATACATTTAAGGATTTCCTTTAAATAGATACAAAAATGGATTAAATGTTAGTCTTGTATATCTTTCTACAGTTGTGCTTTAGAGCTGAACTCCATGAATTATATGTATTGCATACTTACACTGGGTATAGAAAAGAATCACCCCCCCCCCCCCGGCTTTAAAATAATAATTTTGTCGCTTTGCAGCCTGAAATGAAGACAAACACGGTTTTTGTTTTATCCAGCTGTATTTACTAGTGCAAATTGTAACATCCAAGTGAAAGATCTAACACCAACATGTTAGAAAAAAAAAAAAAACATTCAAAAATAGAATCACTAAGTTGGAAAAAGGGTCACCCCCTTGTGTCAGTATTTTGTTGGACCACATTTTGCTTTAATCGCAGCCTTTAGTCAGTTGGAATATATCTCTACTAATCTTCAAGTCATTCCACAGATTTTCAATGGGGTTTAAAGAGGCTGTAAACCTCCATCTAACATTTGTACCTATAGGTAAGCCTAGAATAAGGCTTACCTATAGGTACTGTAAATATCTCCTAAATGTGTGCTGTTTAGGAGATACTTACTGTAGACTGTGCCGGAGATATCATCAGTGCATGCGCCATTCCTTCCGAGCTGTGGCCGGCGGCTCCCACGCGCGGGAGTGACGTCACGCGGCTCCCACCAGTCACACAGGAAGACGGGCGAAGATGGATGCAGCGGGGAGGGCGCAGATATAATTTGCAGGTAAGTGTCACATAATGTGCTAGTATACGATGCATACTAGCACATTATGCCTTTACTTTGCAGGGAAGGGCAAAGGAAGAAAAACCCTGATGGGTTTACTTCCTCTTTAAGTCTGAGCTCTGACTAGGCCATACAAGGACATCCACGTTTTTATTCCTTCAACCACTGTGTCCATTCCAAAGATACTGTATGTTGGTAGATTAATTGGCCCATCTAGATTGGCCCTAATATGTGTATAAATTGGCTATGCACATGTGATATGATATTCTGCATGACAGTCCCAACCTCAAGCAGTTAGGGTGGTTTGAAAAAAAATGGTGACCTACAACTCCTGTAGCATGCCTGTTGTCTCTGCCTATCTTTTGTAGTATGCACATGGTCTCTGACCCTCTACTGTTGCATGCCTGTTGTCTCTGCCTATCTTTTGTAGTATGCACATGGTCTCTGACTCTCTCCTGTTGCATGCCTGTTGTCTCTGCCTATCTTTTGTAGTATGCACATGGTCTCTGACCCTCTCCTGTTGCATGCCTGTTGTCTCTGCCTATCTTTTGTAGTATGCACATAGTCTCAGACCCTCTCCTGTTGCATGTCTGTTGTCTCTGACTATCTTTTGTAGTATGCACATGGTCTCTGACCCTCTCCTGTTGCATGCCTGTTGTCTCTGCCTATCTTTTGTAGTATGCACATGGTCTCTGACCCTCTTCTGTTGCATGTCTGCATTCTCACACAACTCCTACAACATGTTTGCAGTCTCTGATCCTCACCTACAGCAGCATGCCCACAATCTCTGAATTTTGTATCTGATTATCTTTTGTAGCATGCCTATTGTGTTTCATAAGCTCCTGCTGCATGTCTGCAGTCTACCTCAACTCCTGAAGCATGTTTGCAGTGTCTATCCATCTTTTGTAGCATACCAGTAGGCTTTTATCATCTTTTGTTGCAGGCCTGTGGTCTATGATTATCTCCTGTTGCATGTTTGCAGTCTCACTCAACTCCTACAGCATGTTTGCAGTCCCTGATCATCCCCTTACAGCAGTGTCTGACCATCTTTTGCAGCATGCCTGTAGTCTCTTTCAGCACCCTCCTGCTAGGCTGCTAGGTTTTTGATAGGGCACATTTCATTTTTGATTGCTTTAGGCTGCTCTGGGTTCTGCAGGCTGCTAGTCTAGCTGTGCTTCCCCCTGTTTCTGGAGCTTTTCAGAATATAGTGGGTGGAAGAGTCAGATAGGCAGCCTGAATATTTATGCAGCCCCAGCCAATCCCTAGAAATGTGTGTCCAGATGGTAGTTGGGGAGTGTATAAATAGTCTAGAGTCCAGAGCCCAGGGTTCTTGTCCAGGAGGAGAGATTCCCAGCCAGGGAGGGCTGTGTGCCTTCCTGGCTGTATTTCTGAAGGTCCAGCTTGTTCATCAGGATCCCAGCCTAGGCTGAGAGGGCCTGCTCAACCATAAACCCTTTCAGGGACCAAAGAATGGTGCCACTGAAGACCTGCCTTGGGAGTACACAGGGAGAGCCTGTCTGCTGGAATCAGAATTGCATTCAATGCTGGAAGGACACTGTGAGTACTGACCCAGGGGGGAAAGAATCTTAGTGACTGTTTGCTTTTACCACCCCTGCTGCACAAAGTACAAGGCTTGCCTGGCCTGGGTCATTGCTATTGGTACCCCATTGCTGTCCACCTAATGTCTCGTTGCTTAAAGGACTGTCTAGCAGAGCTACTACATAAAAGAGTATCCTTATTGTTCCATTTAGTAATGCGGGGTATCTGACAGCTACCTTAACCCATCCAAGTTAATGCTGCAATAAAACTACAAAAAAGGCAACTCTTATGGACTATAGTGCCTTAAAAAAGTATTCATGCCCCTTGAAATTTTCCACATTTTGTAATGTGACAACCAAAAACGTAGATGTATTTTATTGGGATTTTATGTGATAAATCAACACAAAGTGGCACATAATTGTGAAGTGGAAGGAAAATGATAAATGGTTTTCAACATTTTTCACAAATAAATATGTGAAAAGTGTGGCGTGCATTTGCATTCAGCCTAGGGTTGCCACCTGTCCAGGATTCACCCGGACAGTTCGGGTTTTAAATCATGTGTCCAGGTTTCAGTCCACTTGAAACCCGGACACGTTATTCAGACAGGAATGTGGATCAGAACAGGGCTTGGCAGGACGGTGAGGGGGCAATATGTGTGCCACATTACTATTCTCTTTGGAGCGCCCACAGATGTCCTAGGTCTGTTACAATCCTATAATGTATACTAAAAAAAAAAAAATACTGTGCGCCTCTAAAATGTTCGGGTTTGGCTTGAAGAAAAAGTGGCAACCCTACCCCTTTACCCTGATACCCATAACTAAAATCTAGTGGAACCAATTACCTTCAGAAGTCACCTAATTAGCAAACAATCCATCTGTGTGTACTTTAATCTCAGGATAAATACAGTTGTTCTGTGAAGCCCTCAAAGATTTGTTAGAGAACCTTAGTGAACAAACAGCATCATGAAGGCCAATGAACACACCAGACAGTTCAGGGATAAAGTTGTGAAGAAGTTTAAAGCAGGGTTAGGTTATAAAAAAATATCCCAAGCCTTGAACATCTCACAGAGCTCTGTTCAATCCATCATCCAAAAATGGAAAGAGAATGGTACAACTGCAAACCTATTAAGACATAGCCATCCACCTAAACTGACCAGCCGGGCTAAGAGAGCATTAATCAGAGAAGCAGCCAAGAGGTCCATGGTAACTCTGGAGGAGCTGCAGAGATCCACAGCTCAGGTGGGAGAATCTGTCCACAGGACAGCTATTAGTCGTGCACTCCACAAATCTGGCCCTTATGGAAGAGTGGCAAGAAGAAAGCCAGTGTTGAAAGAAACCCATAAGAAGTCCTTTTTGCAGTTTGCGAGAAGCCATGTGGGGGACACAGGAAACACGTGGAAGAAGGAGCTCTGGTCAGATGAGACCACAATTGAACTTTTTGGCCTAAAAGCAAAACACCATGTGTGGTGGAAAACTAACACTGCACATCACCCTGAATGCACCATCCCCACTGTGAAACATGGTGGTGGCAGCATCATGTTGCGGGATGTTTTTCATCAGCAGGGATAGGGAAGCTGGTCAGAGTTGATGGGAAGATGGATGGAGCCAAATACAGGGCAATCTTAGAAGAAAACCAGCAGGACAATGACCCTAAACATACAGCCAGAGCTACAATGGAATGGTTTCGATCAAAACATATTCATGTGTTAGAATGGCCCAGTCAAAGTCCTGACCTAAATCCAATGGAGAATCTGTGGCAAGACTTGAAAATTGCTGTTCACAGACGTTTTCCATCCAATCTGACAGAGCTTGAGCTATTTTGCAAAGAAGAATGGGCAAAAATGTCCTCTCTAGATGTGCAAAGCTGGTAGAGACCTCCTCAAAAAGACTTCCATCTGTAATAGCAGCGAAAGGGAAGTTCTACCAAGTATTGACTCGGGGAGGTCGAAGACAAATGCACGCCACACTTTTCACATATTTATTTGTAAAAAAAATTGAAAAAACATTCACCATTTTCCTTGTGCCACTTTATGTTGGTCTATCACATAAAATCCTAGTAAAATACATTTACATTCTTAGCTGTAACATGACAAAATGTGGAAAATGTCAAGGGGTATGAATACTTTTTCAAGGCACTGTAAGTTGCTGTTTGCTTGGCTGCTGCACTAGTGGGAAAAACAAACATAAGCAAGCTCCTGCACTTGAAAGTGGTTTCCAGAAGTTGCAGACTCTTATTTCTATACTCTCACCCTGGCTTTCACTGACATGCCAACCTTTGCTGCCTTCTCAAGACTGGGGTAGTCGGGACACACACTGCAACCCTCCGGGGCTCTGAGGAAGAGGACAGGTCCCTCAAAATACATTAGCCCATTGGACTTATATGGTTCCTCCATGTGATGGGACGTATCGAGGATTTGAAGCTGGCTTTACTCCGACAAGCTTTTATGTACATGTTGGTTTGGGAGTATGTTACATATCATTACATTTTAATGATAACATATATCTGACGATAATGCACTAGGCTGGTGCGCCCTCTGTACTAGCGGGAATGGAACCCTGGACTTTAAACTAGCGTCCCTAGTCCAGGGTAACGCTACATCTGCAGTCTCCCACAACTCTTGCAGCATGTCTGCTGTCTCTGACCATCTTATGTAGCATGCGCGTGATCTCTGACCATCTACCGTTGCATGTCTGCAGTCTTCCATAGCTTCTACAGCAGGGATATGCAATTAGCGGACCTCCAGCCTCCAGCTCCAGAACTACAATTCCCATGAGGCATAGCAAGACTCTCACAGCCACAAGCATGACACCCAGAGGCAGAGGCATGATGAGACTTGTAGGTTTGCAACAGCTGGAGGTCCGCTAATTGCATATCCCTGTTCTACAGTATGTTTGCAGTCTCTAAATATGATTTTTAGCATGCTAGTAGTATTTTGATCATCTCTTGATGATCTGCAGTCTCTGCCAACTTTCTGTAGCATCGCATTCGCTGAATAATGTGTGCTGAGCTTTGGTGACATTAGAAGCCACACATGAGGCCCCCTATATCATGAAAGTTGACCACCACTGGTGTAAATGCTAATTTGTAAATGGTAGCAGCATTGCAAAGCTGGAAATCTGATGTTTAGACCTTAAGTCTGATTTAATGTCTGTACAGAGTGTAATAAAATTGTATTATAATCATGGCAAATGGTCAAGTGATGCTGAGAGATGTCTGTAGAGAGGGTAATAGAGTTTAATTACTGTCATGTCTAGTGGGTGTTCTGCTCTGTTGGCAGCCTCTCCTCAAATGTAATCTAGCACCGATTTTCTTAACACTTAGAGAACATATGCCCATCCTGCTCATACCATGGTGATCCATGGCATTGTGACCCCCATGCGCCAATCTTAACTGTCTGTTTTTAATTTTCCGCACACTCAGATTAAAGGTGGGTGAAATAAAAAGAGGACTTCTGGGGATGATTAGTCGCGGTTTCTCTACAACTTGATCCCGGTTTCCTTAGTGCATGGTATTCTAAAGAGTATTTTAAATTCAGCACCAAAAAATATCCCACCTGAAAGATAAAGGGATAAGTGGTTAGCACTTCTGCCCTGAAGCTATGGGGTCCACGGTTCAAATCTTGGCCATGGCAATATCTGCATGAAATTTGCATGTTCTCCCTGTGGTTGCGTGGGCGTCCTCCCACACACCAAAGATTGGCTTCTGTCTAAATTAAACCTAGTATGTGTATGCATGTGAGATAAAGATGTTAGATTGTAAGCTCCTTGGGTGCAGGGACTGATGCGAATGTACAGTATGTAAAGCGTCACATTAATTGCTGGCCCTTAATAAAAGTCTGAAAAAAATAAAATAAGACCTGAAAATTGAAATGATCGCACCTGTAAAATCGAATCTATCAATCTAAAATTATAGTTTTAACTTAGTGCGATCCTCAAAAATAACCTCCAGCAGTAAGCCTCAAATTAACTCCTAAGCACCAGCGGTCTAATTCCTAAACCTATTTCTTGCATCAGACTGCATGGAAAGAGGTATTAAAACCAGATAGGATCAGGCAACAAGCATTTTCTTTAGAAAGAGGTAATTAATAACAGCTCCAGATATTTCTCTAATGACAGGTGTACTTTAAAGCTGATATCTGGACACAATATTTTTGAATATATTCATCAATAGCTACAAGGTTATAAATACTCTGCGTGTGCCAAATGCATTTGCAAAGCCAGATATTATCATGTAAACTTAATAATGACATCATCACTGTGCTGTGCATAGCTTGTTTAGAAAGCATGCGTTGAATATTAAAAATGAATTAAATTGCGTTTTTGGTTTGTGGTGGGCAGAGGCAGTGAAGATGCGCTTTAATGGTGGAGTCAGGTCCCAAACCTGGGTGAGTGTTAGCTGAGTGGAAAGACACCAGGATGTAAGCAGAATCAGAGCCAGGAAGAGGCAGGAGTCGGCAGCAATCGAGCAGCAAGGAACAGATTCACTGGGCAAAAGTGTGGTCAGTAGCTCAAGCCGAGGTCGGTAGCGGAGCCAAATAGCGAGCATGAACAAACAAGGGTAATCCGAGAGCAAGTTCAGAGGGGAAGCCGGGTCAGTGACAGGATCATGATGCATGTAGGCAAGGAGTAGGTGGCAGATGGTGGTAGACGTTCCTCCATGTTCCCCATTAATTTGTTGGCTGCCAAGTGTGGGTCACATAAGTGGACTACCCCCGGGGTGGGTTTTTCTGACCTACACTAGGCATCAGTAAGAAGGTCCCTCTCCTCACACATGGGGTGCCTTTACTTGAGTCACATTCACGACCCAGAAGAGGACAAACATGGATGAACTCCCTTGATGTTTTAGGCATCACCATGATCACTTGTACCTTTGCTTTGTGCCGTTTCAGTCAATGCCCTGGGACAAGTCTGAGGCCGCCGTGGGGGAATACTTGACCTTAAGGCGGGCCTCCACTCTCAGAGATGAACGTAAACCATGTACACTTGCACTGTACCTCTCCAGTTAACTCTCGGGTCCCCATGTAAATGCACACCTCTCACTGCAGCCTGCATGTAGGAGGGACACTCTGAGCTTATGTCCACATCCACATGTCCAGCATTTGCCACTACATCTCCCCCGGTAGCAGAATGGGGCCCTGCCATGCGCCTAGCACGGGCTCCATGTGCACACTTAAAGAGGTTGTAACCCTGCAAAAGAGAGATCCTATTCTTTTAAAGCAGGTTAAACAGCATAGTGCTTGTACTTTCTAATCTGTCCCATTCTATGGTGAAAAAAAACTGGTTGATCCTGCCTGTTCCTGTGCCTCCCTATGTAAATTGACCACATCTTCCTTGCACATGATTGGGTACTTTTTGCAAAGTGAAGCCTTACCTCATTTACTAAGCTCTGGAGCAACTGCACTTGCAGAGGGCACAGTCTATTTGCCTTTAGTAAATCAACCCCAATGTATCTAACTGGGAGTAGTCTAGGGGGCAAATGCGTCCTTCCCCCAGCCCCCAGCTCAGACCTTCCCTGCTAATTCACAATTTCTAAGCACAGCCTTTTATGTTTATTTTAACAGTTTGGACGGACAGAGGTCATCGACAACACGCTGAATCCAGACTTTGTCCGGAAATTTGTCCTGGACTACTTCTTCGAAGAGAAGCAAAACCTGAGGTTTGATGTGTAAGTAAATGTGACAAAGTACTATGTTGAAATTATTTAAATCTAAACTCTGGGCACAAAATAATTAATTGCAATATATTCCTGAATAGCCACAAAGGATAGAATTCCACTTCCTGTGCACCAAATTCCTTTGAAAATCTAGATATGTTGTAAATGTAGCAATGACTTTCATCACTGTGCTGTACATAGCCTGTGCAGAGATCAGAGCTGTGGGAGGGGCCCAGCAGGCTCCACCCACTACAGGTTGCCTACAGAAAACTACAGGAGGGGGCGGAGACATGACTAGTCACCCTGCACAAGGAGAGAGCAGCAGCAGTGACCGGTCCTTATTACAGGAAGCCAAAGTCTAATGCTGGATTATTGCACAGATCTGGAAGAAATACAAAAAGCACACTGAGATTCCAGGAAAAATACACATGATGAATAGATTCAGACAATATTTTCTTATCCCAGAGTTCAGCTTTAAAAATAAAAGTGCATTTTGCAGACTGCTTTGTAATGTGTATTTCACATATTGTGAATTATACATAGGAAGTTACATATTAAATCCTTTTTATGATGACTCCAGAAAGGCAAAAAGAAGTATCCTTGTCTTTGTAATCAAAAGCAAATGTCACTACAAAAATATGTGACATTTCTTTAAAATATGTAGGGATTTCCTTTCACTTCCTGTTTGACTATGGGACAGGAAGTGAAGGAAAATCTTAGCAATGGGACCAGGGTTGCCAACCGCCAGTAAATTTACTGACAGTTTGTAAAAATCAGTGATTTTTACAACTGTCTATAAATATCAGGGTCTGATAATTTGTCATGCTGTGCTGACTTTTTAAGTGTAAAGCCGGCAATTTACTTGATATGGATATTGTCAGTGTTTCCATGTTGTGTTTAAATATCAATTGTCTTCGTTTTTAAATGGAGTTCTATTATTATTAAGTTGCCAGTAAAAAATGTGCTCCGCCTGTAAATTTGCTATGTTTTGCCAGTAAAAAACGCTGCTGGAGGTTGGCAACACTGAATGGGACACAGATGGCAAAATAAAAAATCTGAGAGGAGTTACAAGCCTCCCTTTTGCCTATAGTTCTACTTGCCGACTGGGCCATAGCCGAATGATGGCTACAGCATGGTCGGCTAGTTCTGGGAGGGCATCCAGGGGCGTTCTCCAGAACTCGCACTTCTCGCACACCCCCCTGGGGTGCGCACACGAAAGTATCCCTAATGGCCGGGTCCTCTGGACCCGGTGCATAACGGATCAGGGTAAAGGGACAATGACAGCGGCCCTTTACCACGTGCGCATATCCGGTTCAGCTCCTCCCACCAATCGGTACAGTGTGTGAGGACAGGAGGGAGCCAGTGCAGCAGCGCCTGCGGGGTGGATCTGAAATGCCCACAGCGCTGATCTGTGCCCATTCAGGCTAATCCATCCCTAATGTATGCCCATCCATGCCTAATTTATGCTCATCCATGCCTCATTTATGCCCATCCATGACTCATTCATGCTCATCT
>BLSH010404263.1:355337-369602 GCA_018402905.1 Glandirana rugosa | reverse complement strand
CCTTACGATGTACACTTCCAGTCGCACGTATCGGCCGTTTGAGATCGACACGACCTAACTGTCTGATGGCACCAGTACACGGCCTACTGTAGTAAGGAACTTACCGGTCAGTTCTTCGACTTTTGGACCGTGGATCTTCATTAGACCCTCTTCTACTGTCCCTAATTGGTGGGGTAGTGGCCTTACTCCTCCACTGATAAAGACACTCAAGTCAAGACGAAATTGTGTGTACAAAATTGGAATCGTAAAAAATGAAAATTTTATTGTTTGGACAGTATGAATGGGCGAGGAGGCGGTCGTGAGGACTGAGGAGGGAGAACTGATCACGGGGGGGGGGGGGGTCATATCGTTGGACGAACGTACTCACGAGCGAGGGTTCGGTCGAGACACACGGGTATTATGTGTCTCGTGTTGAGACGAGGTGGGGGACGAGGGAAGAGGCACTAGTCAAGAGGGAGGAGTCAGGAGTGCTGGCGGAGGAGCGGGTAAGTATGACAGGTTTGTTATTTTAAAAGTAAAAAATGCTAAGGTTAAAACATGTGTGTTAAAGCAGAACTGAACTCACAGAAATAGTCACCTCCTCATTCCGGTGATGGGGTGGTTAATCCCTGTCATCTTCTCCCAGATTACTTCTAGGTGCCAGGTTTTCAGCTTCTTGACTGGCCATTCAAGGAATGATGTCATCCGGCACATGACCACGGTAGTCTGTCAATCCAGCACAGCTAGAGTTTGCCGGCTATGCACGCTGACCTTCACATGTAGCATTCCTCCCATCTTTTTGAGATGGGAATGAGGGACACCTATTAGCAAAAGTATGTAGGCATAGGACACACCCCCTGCCATGCCCCCTTAACCACTTCCCGACCTCCATATGCAAAATGACGGCCGGGAAGTGGCTTAGTTATCCTGACTGGACGTCATATGACGTCCTCAGGATAACAAGCCGCCGCGTGCCCGGGCGCGCATCGCAGCGATCGGTGTTGTGGGAGGTCAGTCTGACCCCCCGCAATACCGATCTCGGTAAAGTGCTTCCATCCGAAGCACTTTACCAAGTGATCAGCCGTGACCAATCACGGCTGGTCACAGTGTAACACAGGAAAGCCGTTTATCGGCTTTCCTGTACTCAGGTCTGCAGACCTGATGAGGGGAGAGCCGATCGGCTGCTCTCCTGACAGGGAGGTGTGTGCTGATGATTTATCAGCACAGCCCTCCCTCGGATCGCCACCCTAGACCACCAGGGAGCCTGCCCAGGGACCACCAGGGATGTGCCCACCCAGGACCACCAGGGAGCCGATATGGACCACCAGGGAGACCCCCCTAGGCCACCAGGTAAGAGACATAGTGCACAATGTGGATGGCACTCAGTGCCACCTTCAGATGCCACCCTAGACCACCAGGGAATGAGCCCCTATCAGTATATATGCCCACCAGTGCCCTTATCAGTGCCCCTATCAATGCATACCAGTGCCTCATATCAGTGCCCACCATTGCCACCTACCAGTGCCCACCTATCAGTGCCCAGTGCCGCCTATGAGTGCCAATCAGTGCTGTCTATGAGTGCCCATCAGTGCCGCTTAGCAGTGTCCATCAGTGCTGCATATAAGTGCCCGTCAGTGCTGTATATCAGTGCCACCTATCAGTACCCGTCAGTGCTGCTTATCAGTGCCGCCTAACAGTGCTCATCATTGCTGCATATAAGTGCCTCATCATCAGTGCCGCCTCATCAGTGCCAATCAGTACTGCCACATCAGTGCTCGTCAGTGCAGCCTCATCAGTGCCCACCAGTGATGGAGAAAATTTACTTATTTACAAAGTTTTATGACAAAAATAGAGAAATTTTTTTTTCCAAAATTTTCGGTCTTTTTTTATTTGTAGCGCAAAAAATAAAAAACGCAGGGGTGATCAAATACCACCAAAAGAAAGCTCTATTTGTGGGAACAAAATGATAAAAAATCTGTTTGGGTACAGCGTCGCACGACCGCGCAATTGTCATTCAAAGCGCAACAGCACTGAAAACTGAAAATTGGTCTGGTAGTAAAGTGTTCTAAGTGCATAGTACTGTATTGAAGTGGTTAAAGGTGAATTATACAAAAAAAAATGATTGGTTAAACTCTCAAGTTCTTTTTTTTACCCCTACTATCCATTTATATTGTCTTTTAAAAATTGCAAATGCAGCAATTTGGAAATTGGGGGAAAAGTTTAGCACTGGGAACACTTTTTGAAAGATAAAAAGTGCATTTTTTACACAGCTATATAGATCAGACCAAAATGAGGGACAAATGAGGAGGAATGAGGGACTTTGTTCCAAATCAGGGACAATCCCTCGAAATCAGGGACAGTCCCTCGAAATCAGTGACAGTTGGGAGCTATGATGCAGTGCAATGGTGCACATGGGTTCTTGCTGGGCTGAAAAATGTAGGCTTATGCCTGCGCTGGAAAACGTAACATCTAGCGTGAATGAGCGATGAGTGGCGATGCAATTGGTAATGAAAACTGCGCAAAGCTGGTCTTGGGCAAACATCGTACAGTGCATCCTTATTTCTCCGGCCCCAGAGCTATCACTTACCTCCTGCTCTCCAGCATGGCCTCCCCTCCACCGGCTCTCGCGTCCGCACGCGGCAAATTTTCCTATAGCTAATTATGTTTGCAGGGGAAGGGTGATAACTGCTTGTGCTCTGCTATCTGGAGCAATAAGATTAATTTTCCCCAGAGACAATAAGATGCCCCATAGCTCCAGCAAACAAATAACTGTATTGTACTTTATGTAATTATAGTCACCGGCGATGGGATTTGTAATGCGTCTAACCCAGATGTTTTCACTCTAATTATTACTATGCTTGTATGAAAAGCTCCAGCATGGCAAATCAATGCACAATTACAGACAATGATGGGCAGATCCAGAGGAGTACAGACAGTCCTCCAGGGCTCGGAGTGTCTGTACAACTGTTGGAAGAGAACTTCTGACTTGTGAGAAAATAGAAAATAGTTACATTTCTGCCACTAACTGCAAAAAGTCATATATCAAACTGATCTCAGTATATAGGCTGAGATTTGTTCTTCTGGGTTAACTTATAGAACACATGTAGGCTGTTTTTAAAGTGTATCTATAGTCAAACTTTTTAAAGTTGAACTGCAAGGCTTCCCTTCAGTCTTGCACAGTTGTACACAGTACCGGCTCCTCTCCTGGATAGAAATTGCTTACTCTGATTTCACTGCACACTGTGAGCTTCTCATAGTGTGTATTGGAACCATCCTTTCCTGGCTGGAGGATGTCCATAATCTTGCTCAGGGATCTCCAAACTACAGCCTGTGGGCCACACCCAGTCCACTGCAATGTTTGATTTGGCCCACAGTTAGGGTCAGTGGCAAATCCTCAGTGTCCAGTGCAGACTGAAGATTCAGATCAATTGATCTCCAGCGCAGGTCTGATAGGACACCAATATATGAGTGGACTCTGATGGGGACTGTGATGTAAGGGGGAACCTTTATGGGGACCATAATGTAATACCGACTCTGAAGGGGACCATGATGTAAGAGGGGACTTTGATGGGGACCTTGATGTAGGGGGGACTTTGATGGGGGCAATGATGTAAGGGGAACTCTGATGGGGATCATGATGTCAGTGGCAAATCCTCAGTGTCCAGTGCAGACTGAAGATTCAGATCAGTTGATCTCCAGCGCAGGTCTGATAGGACACTAATATATGAGTGGACTCTGATGGGGACTGTGATGTAAGGGGGAACCTTTATGGGGACCATAATGTAATACCGACTCTGATGGGGACCATGATGTAAGAGGGGACTTTGATGGGGACCTTGATGTAGGGGGGACTTTGATGGGGGCCATCATGTAAGGGAAACTCTGATGGGGACCATGATATAAGAGGGTACTTTGATGGGAACCCTGATGTAAGGGGGACTTTGATGGAGACCTTGATGTAGGGGGGACTGTGACAGCCCATTCCCTTCAGATCTGTCTCAACCCTGCTATTGCTCTTAAGTGCCCATCACTCTCGGCTCACGATGGACATTTGAACTGTGTGCAGGCAAGCATGCCCAAGTCATAGGAGAGGAGAAGCTCCTTTTAACAGGTCTCTTCATGAAAGAAGTTGGCTGCATACCCAGTTTTTGTTTATAGATATGTTGAAATGTTTGAATGTACCCGTGCCTCATGTGATTGGATGTACAGTTTACCCCACCCTGTGTCTCTATTCCAACAAGGATGGGGGAATTGTCTCCAGAGATATATATTTGTGTTTGTTCTTCAATAAAGTCTTATGCTGTTATTCACCCTACACTGCTGCCTCCACAAGTGACTGGGTGGGCTGAGGGATCTTGGATCGTGCTGGTACTGGGCAAGGGAAGCACATATATGACAGACATACTCCTCAAGAGTACAGAGTTCATCACAGGGACCATGATGTGTGATTTGGGGGGGCTCTCTGACGGGAGGACTGTGTGATTGGGGGCTCTCTGATGAGAAGACTGCTTGAATGGGAGGCTCTGTGATGAGAAGACTGCGTGATTGGGAGGCTCTGTGATGAGAAGACCGCGTGATTGGGAGGCTCTGTGATGAGAAGACCGCGTGATTGGGAGGCTCTGTGATGAGAAGACCGCGTGATTGGGAGGCTCTGTGATGAGAAGACCGCGTGATTGGGGGGCTCTGTGATGAGAAGACTGCATGATTGGGAGGCTCTGTGATGAGAAGACCGCGTGATTGGGAGGCTCTGTGATGAGAAGACCGCGTGATTGGGGGGCTCTGTGATGAGAAGACTGCGTGATTGGGGGGCTCTGTGATGAGAAGACTGCATGATTGGGAGGCTCTGTGATGAGAAGACTGCATGATTGGGAGGCTCTGTGATGAGAAGACTGCGTGATTGGGGGGTTCTGTGATGAGAAGACTACGTGATTGGGGGGCTCTGTGCTGAGAAGACTACGTGATTGGGAGGCTCTGTGATGAGAAGACTGCGTGATTGGGGGTCTCTGTAATGAGAAGACTGCGTGATTGGGAGGCTCTGTGATGAGAAGACTACATGATTGGGGGGTTCTGTGATGAGAAGACTGCATGATTGGGGGGTTCTGTGATGAGAAGACTACGTGATTGGGGGGTTCTGTGATGGGGGGACTGTATGATGAGGAGACTCTGTAATGGGAGGCCTGTGTGATTTGGGGGGCTCTGTGATGAGTGGACTGTGTGATTGGGGGGGGGGGGGTGCCAGGAGTGAAAAAAGATTGAAAAACACTGCTTTAGATATACTGGTCTTTTTTATGGAGGGCAAGGAAAAAAGACCACCTAAATCTCCCTCTACCCAGCAGCATATACTTACTCTCCTGACTCTGGGGTTCCTCTGTTGGCTGCTGGGACCAAGGACTGCAAGCCCAATTTGTAGCTCACACAGGACTCCTTCACCATGTGACTGTCCCAGGCTGTACACTAAGGGGTTGATTTACTAAAGGCATAAAGACTGTGCACTTTGCAAAGAGCAGTTGCTCCAGAGCTTAGTAAATGAGCAGAAGCTCTGCTGACTTCCATCATCCAATCACCTGTAAGCAAAAATGCATTCTTTTTTTATTTTCCTTGCACGTGATTGGGTATTCTTTGCAAAGTGAAGCTTTACCTCATTTACTAAGCTCTGGAGCAACTGCCCTTGCAGAGGGCAACTGCACATGGCAAAGTGCACAGTCTATTTGCCTTTAGTAAATAAACCCCAGGGTGTTTAACTCTATCACATGGTGGAGGGGTAGTAAGTCATATGCTCAGCTTTACCTGGATATGCTGGATATTTATGCAAGAGAAAAGCCAAGGGTTTAGGTTAACCATTAAAGTGTTACTAAACCCAGTAATATGAAAATAGTTCATCCACCCCCCAAGCCCCCCCCCCCCCGCCCCCCCCACGCAGTGCCCACAGCTTGTAAATTTTATTTTAACATTAAAAAACTGCCAATATATCCCTTTTTTGCTGTTCTGTATACCACGGTCACATGATAAACTGCGGGGTCTGCCTGAGTACTAAGAGTTCAGGTAGGAGGAGATTTCCATCACAGCCTGTGACCTCATGCTGTTATGGAAGGTGGATCATCCATCAATCAAGATGTGACATCCCACCCACTGTGTTACATTTTTAGTTACTCTGGGAATGGAGGAGGAGGAGGGAGGGAGTGGGCTGTCATTTAGGATCTGTATACATGTCCACATGTGTGATGTCAATATCATGTCACCGGAAAAGTTCTCTCCAGTGATAGAGACCAAACTGAGCATGTTCAGGGGGACTACTCTGACTGTGTATTATCTGGCCATGCAAATAGAGACCCTGCAGGAGGGGGAGGATCTGTGCATACAGGATCAAAGAACCTTTTTACACAATGCAGAGAATGAAACCCTTAACCACATCAGCCCCGGAAGGATTTCCAGCTTTAGGACCGGAGCCCTTTTTGCGATTCGGCGCTGTGTCGCTTTAACTGACGGTCGTGCGACGTTGTACCCAAACGAAATTTGCGTCCTTTTTTTCCCACAAATAGAGCTTTCTTTTGGTGGTATTTGATCACCGCTGTGTCATTTATGATCGCCGCTATAAACAAAAGAAGAGCAACAATTTTGCAAAAAAACCCAAATTTCTTACTTTTTCCTAAAATACAAATCCAAAAAAAAAATATAAAAAAACATTTTTTTTCACCGTTTTTGGCCGATTTATATTCTTCCTCATATTTGCGATAAAAAAAAATCGCAATTGGCGTTTATTGATTGGTTTGTGCAAAAGTGGTCGCGTTTACGGATGATGAGAATTCATTTTTGGGGTTTTTATTTTTTTTTTATTTTTTACTGATAATGGCGGCAATCTGCGATTTTTTGCGGTACTGCGATATTGCGGCGGACATGTTGGAACATTTTGACACTTTTTTGGGACCATTGGCATTTATACAGCGATCAGTGCTATAAAAATGCACTGATTACTGTGTAAATGCCATTGGCAGTGAAGGGGTTAACCTGCAGGGGGCACTCTAAGGGTTAACTATGTTCCCTGGGCGTGTTCTAACTGTATGGGGGATGCCCTATCTGGGGAAGGGAAGTGGTCACAGCCTTCACGTACAGGAAGGCTGTGATCACAGCCCTACCCCCTCACACAGAGCGGAGGTCCGTGTTTACATACACGGACCTCCGCTCACTCGCTCCGGGGGGCCATCGCGGGTAGCCGGCGGCAATCGAAGCCGTCGCACCCGCTCCCTGGCCCCCCCTGGACACAGTATGGCGGCGATTTGTGGGAACGAGCCACTTTTCCGCCGTCAGATGCCGATCGGCGGTCGGCAAGTGGTTAAGTTACACAGTAAGTATAGCAAGCATGCTATTCTGCATATACAGACACATTTTACTGTTGTGGGTTTAGTAATACTTTAACGTATCCTGTCACTTTGCCCATTTTAGGTGCAGTAACAGATTCATCTGATAGCTCTCCCCACCTGTTTTATATACTCTCCTTCCTCATCCCGGTATGCAGCTGGAACTCTATAAAATACCTGGTTGTTTGATGAGCTTGTGATCTTCTCTTGCGAGCATGTAGTGCTTGATGCCTGAGCAACTTATAAAGATAATAGCACGCATCTTGTGATGTCTGCTCTTAGACGGGTCTTTTACTGTTAAATGTTTAACGTTAAGTAAGCTCTACTTTAAAAAAGAACTCCACTTTTCCTACGAAAATGAAGATAGCATTTAAAATTGCTACACAAACCATTTTGTAGTTTAATGTTATTAAAAATGTACTTTCCATTTCAACGTGAAGTCATTGTAATTCTCTAAAAATGTTTGAAAAAATTCAATGCAATATAGCAACCTGGAGGCATTCTGTACACCGGTAATGTACAAAAAGCACCGATTTTCTCACATATCTTCACTGGGATACAAGTAAAAGCTTAGGCACCCCCTGCAATAGTAATTTCATTTTTGGTAAGATAGTCCCTAAGGGTTTACTACTGTTTCTCGGCCAGGGTTCCTCCAGAGGTTGCTAGGGGTTCCTTGAGCAGTAAACAATTTCTGATAAGTTCCAACTGACACCATTGGTCTTTCTAGCTCTCTGTAAGGGGGTTCACAATGATCACAAATGTAAGGAAAATTCTTCCCACTGACCATCACACTAATGTATCATGAGTTGTAGATATAGTAAGTTTCAGCAGGGGTTTCCCGAGACCGGAAAGGTTTTTTTTTAAGGGTTCCTCCACGTGGAAAAGGTTGAGAAAGGGATGAAAACGCTGTAGCTTTTCTCATTAAAATACTGAAAGTGCACCAGGTGGCTATAATGAACACAGACCCCTCCCATTCAGGGATCAGTCTGGATAGTATTTGATGATACAAACAGCTATTTCACCAAAACAGAAAAATGTAGTAATGTTGTTTGTTAAAATGGAAGAAAAGCCTAAGGCTGGCCATAGGTTATGCAATTTTCATTCCTTCAACCACAGGTTGAAGAAAAGAAAGTTGATTGATTCCCCCATCAACACAGTCATTATTTATGCTGGAATCCCTCCGCCGTGCTATTGTATTCTAATAGCGGGAGCTTTCCTTGTCATCAGAATACAACGATCACTGCTGCCAGCTATAGCCAGCGACAGTGATGGCACGAAAAAAACCTGACAAACGTGTACTGAAGCCAATCAATAAATCGACAAATCAACTTTAGTACAACTAGCCTGCTCATAGATGGATTAAAATTTGTTCAGGTCCTGCTGAAATGGCTGAATTTTGATGTCTATGACCAGCTTAACATTAACTGCTCTTAGAATCATTCCGTCGTCCCCTCCTCCTACCTATCCTGCATACGCTGTGTGAAAAAAGATCTATGTACTTACCTTTTTTTAGTTCAGCCCATTCACATGATCCTGCTGCTGTGGCTTCCCTTTCCCATTTCCACCTGCAGGTTGAAAGAAAAACAATTTGCTAATTCACCCATCAACACATGGCAATGGGGGAATCCTTCCCACAGAACTATTGTGCTCTGGCGGGGGGCCTTCCCTGCTGGCAGAATACAATGATCAGTGTAGCCGACTATAGCTGGTGTCATTGATCATTAGGGAAAAAACAAACATACATAGTGTGACGGACTGCCTGGCACCCCGCTTGGGCCACCAATATACAGCTTTCTCCACTCTGAATCCAGGAACCAGGTATTATAGCTGAGAATTGCACCCAAGAACTAGACGACACTAGCTTAGGTGCAAACTGGAACTGGCTATATTGTAAACTCACACAGAATATATACCACAAAAAATCAGATAAGAACTTGATCACATTATCCTAAACAAGATAAACAGTAATATCATCGGTACATCTTAGGCTACATGTACACGGGACTTTTTCAACCTCCCCTGAACGACTCAACTTTACAGCTAGAAACCGACGTTTAAAAACGTCCATTTAGCTGCATTTGCATGCCGTGTTTACCCACGTTTGTGTCTAGAAGTGGTTTTTTAAAAATGAAAAATGTCTTGAAACAAAACGCTCCTAGACACGAGTTACCACGTTTAGGTGCATTTACAAGCTGTTACAAGCATTTGGCGTTTCAAATGCCTCTGAGCATCCGTCCTGAACACATTTTTTGCTTTCCAACAAATGCTTCTAAACTCAGCTGTCTAGAAACGACTGACCCTGTGTACATGTACTGATAAGATAACATAGAGGAGAGTTCAGGGGCAGCTAAAAAAAAACGCCCAACTGCTACTAAACGTCCGTTTAGCAGCAGCAGTGTACATGAGGCCTAACAGTACATCTAACAGCTTGCATAAACATTAGCAGTAAGCTAATCAACAGCTAGCAACTAACATCTAACAGTGATCTAATTAACAGTAAGCTAATTAACAACTTGTCACCTAGACAAGCCTCGGTGACTCAGGTCAGTGCCCACCCAGACAGTACAGCACCAGTATTCAAGAAGACCCAGGGCTGTCCAAATCTCATTAACCAGCTTTCTTTTTACATCCATCTTCTCACTAAGTTTCAAGTTGGCAGAGACCATCATGGCTTCCTTGACTGTTAAATATGGTAATAACATGTCATCTTGAATTATATAACAGAGCATCTTTCTGAATGCTTGTGGCTCCCTCAAATGCCAGGGCCCATAGTCAGTAGGCAAGAGGCTACCCTGCAGTCCCCTCCAAAAGCCCTGTCCTAGTTGGGTCTGTCACACATGGATCAAAATTTGGCTGGCTTCCGCTGAACTAGCTGAATTGGATCTATGTATGGCTGGCAAGAGAGAGCTCAACAGTGGCTGTGAATTCTGGGAGCCGTGACATCGCCCATAGGCTCCCATGGTCCAGACGTTATAGGCTGGAATAAGAAGAGGTAAGTACACAGATCTTTTTTGCACAGGGTATTCAAGATAGCTGGGAAGAGGGGGAGGGAACATTTCTAAGAATAGCTAGTGTTAGGCTATCATCACAATACCCCTTCTTATTTGGGATTTTTAAGGCAATTTGAAACAAATCATTTCTTTAAGATATACATTTATTGAAAAAGTTAATATTGCAGCATAGATAAAGACAGTAGATATGACATAAAACCCAATCAATTTATATTACAATGAAGCGTATGTCCATATGTGCATTATAAGAGGTGATATCACCCATCCTGGACGGCCATATGGCTTGTTAAATGACCATTCATGGAGGCAGGGTGAATTTCTACGCGTTTCGGAAAGACTTTTGAAAAAATTCCTTCTTCAGGGAACAAATATTGCCTTCTATTCCAGCACAATGTTATTTTCTCAAAAATCATTTTTGAATCAGCCAACCTAGTGTAAGGCTGAAGAACAATCTCTTGGAGATCCCATTGAGGGGAGCGGGCTTTTTGAAGGGGAGAGCACTTGTCCCTTTGGAAATTTTACCTGGGGATGGTGGTGTGCTGTCTCTCCTCGATCCAGCTTTAAGTTCGAACATCGAACTCCCTCCCGTGACATAACATCTTTATGGAACAAAATCCTCGGGGATATATCTATATGCACCGGCTGTTGGCAACTTTTGCCTTTCCATCCTGACGTTAAGGGGAAAGGGACCTCTAGCGGGGTATGTGACTCCCGAAGACAGGATCTTTCGAGAAAATAACATTGTGCTGGAATAGAAGGCGATATTTGTTCCCTGAAGAAGGAATTTTTTCAAAAGTCTTTCCGAAACGCGTAGAAATTCACCCTGCCTCCATGAATGGTCATTTAACAAGTCATATGGCCGTCCAGGATGGGTGATATCACCTCTTATAATGCACATATGGACATACGCTTCATTGTAATATAAATTGATTGGGTTTTATGTCATATCTACTGTCTTTATCTATGCTGCAATATTAACTTTTTCAATAAATGTATATCTTAAAGAAATGATTTGTTTCAAATTGCCTTAAAAATCCCAAATAAGAAGGGGTATTGTGATGATGAATTAAGGGGATGATGGCAATATACACCCCAGTTTGTGGAGGTACCTATCTTTTATTCAGCTAGTGTTAGGCTTTTTTTTCACTTAAAAAAAAACTTGTAATGTACATTGATCACCCAGGGAAGATTATATTATTTCTCAATAAAAGTGGTTATACACTAAACTGACTTTGTCACTATTTAAAAAAAAATCCTTATTAATAATTAATACTTACTTGTCCCAATCTTTAAGTGCACACAAGGAAATGCACTGTCCTTGCTAGACACTTGTCAGTGCCATTAATTGTTAATGGCACCCCAAACACATCTAGGAAATGTGTGCGCATTTTGCAGCCACCAAACCGCATTCAACCATAGTACCATGCGGTTTGGTGCGGTATGATTGTAAAAGTTGTACCCACTATACTTCTTGTGTATTCCCGTACATTTGGCAGCCCATTGAAATGAATGGGCTGTCAAAAACAAGAGCTAATGCTTGCTGAAGAATCCTTAGCGTCCGACTTCTTGGGTGTGTCAAATGCCTGCTCCCCCTCTGCAGGCTGGGGTTCCATCCATTTGTCACAACAGGACACAGTAGTGATGTAGGGACTGGCAGAAGGAACCACCTCACACAACAGGGCAACCTGCCAGTCAACACATCCAGAAGTAATCCTTCAGTCACAGTAGCTCTTCAGGAGAATGTAGATCTTGGGTGATGGTGGTGGGATGGGTAAATATTAATTCTTTACTGGGAACACTTTTTTTTTTTAATAGTGGCAGTTGGCTGCTTCTGATTTCTAACTTTAAAGTGGAACTAAACCCTTCTATCCTTTTCAGTCAAAGAAGTTGCCATCTTAGCTTCTGTTTGATCTGCAACTGCCATGGTGCTGCACATGTGATCAGTTATGACAACAGCCATTTCATGGTTTGACAGTTTGGTTGAGAGCACTAGAAAATGTGACAGTTAGCATTCACGACATGCCAGGAATGTAACTGCTTTTTAAAATCAATGGGTTTAGTTTCACTTTAAAACATTGATAAATTTTAATCTGATTGATAATGGCAACATCTTCTGTTTCTTCTTTTTTGTCAACCCATATACTGGAACACATTTGCTGTAAAATTCTCATCCTGTCTCTCCATGCTGGAAGTTGCAAGGCTGATGCAGGCGTCCTAATTACAAACAGCCGAAGGGTCGCGGAATGACCCAGCTGACGACCATAGGATATCTTCATTATTATTAATGTAATTGCATAAATGGAATGGGGGAAGGGTACCTGGAAGGTTTTTTTTATTCCTCTCAGCACGCCAGCAAATTTCCCGTTAGAAATAGCACATTAATATTTAGCAGCGTCTGGAATTCTGTTGACAAACCGCAGAAAAAAGATTCAGCAGCCCTTGAGTGACAGCACAAAACAGCGATCCGACCCTTTCTTCCCTGGCACCAGGCCAACAAGGTCAAAACTCTCTTGCGTGGCACTAAAGGCGCCATACCCCTGAGATTTAAAGAGCTGCCAAGTGTCAGTCATTCTCTCTGCGCCTCGCAAAGCCACTGGAATAATTTCACACTTTCCTCATGTAGTTAGGCAGCGGCAGTGCCAGCGACATGGTCATTTATAATGTGACGGCTTTGCGGTGTTAAAATTTTGTAGCCATGTGCCCGCGTCTTGTCTCCTGATAATTTATGCTAATGGCTGCTGGCCGCTTCTAGCCCATGACAGATTTTCCGGTAAAAATACCGAGGTGATTCAGATGGACGCTGTAGGTAGCTCAGGGAATTTTCCTTCAAGCTAACATTTAAAGAGAACGTATAATATTTATGCCAATTACAAATAAAAAAAAGTGAAAAACCTTGAACGTTCAAATTGCTGTTCTATATTATTTTTAAGTGAAAGCCTGTATTTTAAGACCTTAATTTTACTTATTTAAATTGCACCTACATCCATTTTCTTTTTATTTTGGCTACGTTATAACTGTTATATCACCAGGGTGGGTAGCCCTTGTGGCAACATCCCAATATATAATGTGTACAGAAGGTGATTTGTAACCCCCCAGCTACATGGGACTTTTGAGGCAACTATGAATCAGAATTGATAAAATCTAATACAGTTTTATTTTTACAAAGTACATAAAAATTAAGTACATGGAATATACAGTCAATATATCTCATAAAGGCATGTGTAAAACCATTTGTGCGGTGAGGAGTCTTGAGGCTTGATGGTACTTCTCAATGCCAGCCCGACATGTTTCAGGACTAAAAAATTGCTTTCCTCAGGGGCATTCTTTCAATTGAAAAGTACACACTTGTTAAGCCGTGTCCAAAAGCCTGCTATACACCGCAGATGCTGACAGCTTGGCTGCTACAGAATCAACCACGTCCACTGGGCCCCAAAGGTGTGGGGGAAGATGGAAGAGCCAGGGGGCGCGGCTGCTACACAGAGGCGGCACACTACCACCGGGTACACCGAACTCCCAAAGGAGTCAGCTTGCGGCCACCCCAGAATCAGAGACGGCAAGCAGGTCACAAGAAATGGTATGTGTCAACTGAATTATCCCGGCGTTCGACTGAGGAAACCCTCAAGCCACATGGGCCACCATCACACGGCGGAGACACATCGTCGGCGCGGGGGACCGAGAAGGTAGAAGGGGGTGTGGAAACCCCGGGTCACCTGCACCAACTAAGACATCGTCGGTTCGACAGTCGTAGACGCCACATATCGTCCGAAAACCTGTGCCGAATTGTTCACACATGAAAAGTTAACTTTCTTACGGGGACTCCTTTCGTTAAAAAATCAGGACTTTGTACAGCCCGACCGTAACTCTTCATGGTAGTTCGGAGTTCTGAGGAGTGGCGTGTTTACCAAAATGTGTACGGAAAT
>BLSH010404263.1:339519-352894 GCA_018402905.1 Glandirana rugosa | reverse complement strand
AAGACTGTGTGATTGGGAGGCTCTGTGATGAGAAGACTGCATGATTGGGAGGCTCTGTGATGAGAAGACTGCATGATTGGGGGGCTCTGTGATAAGAAGACTACGTGATTGGGGGGCTCTGTGATGAGACTACGTGATTGGGGGGTTCTGTGATGGGGGGACTGTATGATGAGGAGACTCTGTAATGGGAGGACTGTGTGATTTGGGGGGCTCTGTGATGAGTGGATTGTGTGATTGGGGGGGGGGGGGGGTGCCAGGAGTGAAAAAAGATTGAAAAACACTGCTTCAGATATACTGGTCTTTTTTATGGAGGGCAAGGAAAAAAGACCACCTAAATCTCCCTCACCTCAGCAGCATATACTTACTCTCCTGACTCTGGGGTTCCTCTGTTGGCTGCTGGGACCAAGGACTGCAAGCCCAATTTGTAGCTCACACAGGACTCCTTCACCATGTGACTGTCCCAGGCTGTACACTAAGGGGTTGATTTACTAAAGGCATAAAGACTGTGCACTTTGCAAAGAGCAGTTGCCCCAGAGCTTAGTATATTAGCAGAAGCTCTGCTGACTTCCACCATCCAATCACCTGTAAGCAAAAATGCATTCTTTTTTTATTTTCCTTGCACGTGATTGGGTATTCTTTGCAAAGTGAAGATTTACCTCATTTACTAAGCTCTGGAGCAACTGCACTTGCAGAGGGCAACTGCACATAACAAAGTGCACAGTCTATCTGCCTTTAGTAAATAAACCCCAGGGTGTTTAACTCTACCACATGGTGGAGGGGTAGTAAGTCATATGCTCAGCTTTACCTGGATATGCTGGATATTTATGCAAGAGAAAAGGCAAGGGTTTAGGTTAACCATTAAAGTGTTACTAAACCCAGTAATATGAAAATAGTTCATCCACCCCCCAAGCCCCCCCCCCCCCCCACGCAGTGCCCACAGCTTGTAAATTTTATTTTAACATTAAAATACTGCCAATATATCCCTTTTTCGCTGTTCTGTATACCACGGTCACATGATAAACTGTGGGGTCTGCCTGAGTACTAAGAGTTCAGGTAGGAGGAGATTTCCATCACAGCCTGTGACCTTGTTCCTTTTTTAGTTACACGGGGAATGGAGGAGGAGGGAGGGAGTGGGCTGTCATTTAGGATCTGTATACACGTCCACATGTTTGATGTCAATATCATGTCACCGGAAAAGTTCTCTCCAGTGATAGAGACCAAACTGAGCATGTTCAGGGGGACTACTCTGGCTGTGTATTATCTGGCCATGCAAAGAGAGGCCCTGCAGGAGGGGGAGGATGTGTGCATACAGGATCAAAGAACCTTTTTACGCAATGCAGGGAATGAAACCCTTAAGTTACACAGTAAGTATAGCAAGCATGCTATTCTGCATATACAGACACATTTTACTGTTGTGGGTTTAGTAACACCTTAAAGTATCCTGTCACTTTGCCCATTTTAGGTGCAGTAACAGATTCATCTGATAGCTCTCCCCACCTGTTTTATATACTCTCCTTCCTCATCCCGGTATGCAGCTGGAACTCTATAAAATACCTGGTTGTTTGATGAGCTTGTGATCTTCTCTTGCGAGCATGTAGTGCTTGATGCCTGGGCAACTTATAAAGATAATAGCACGCATCTTGTGATGTCTGCTCTTAGACTGGTCTTTTACTGTTAAATGTTTAACGTTAAGTAAGCTCTACTTTAAAAAAGAACTCCACTTTTCCTACGAAAATGAAGATAGCATTTAAAATTGCTACACAAACCATTTTGTAGTTTAATGTTATTAAAAATGTACTTTCCATTTCAACGTGAAGTCATTGTAATTCTCTAAAAATGTTTGAAAAAATTCAATGCAATATAGCAACCTGGAGGCATTCTGTACACCGGTAATGTACAAAAAGCACCGATTTTCTCACATATCCTCAGTGGGATACAAGTAAAAGCTTAGGCACCCCCTGCAATAGTAATTTCATTTTTGGTAAGATAGTCCCTAAGGGTTTACTACTGTTTCTCGGCCAGGGTTCCTCCAGAGGTTGCTAGGGGTTCCTTGAGCAGTAAACAGTTTCTGATAAGTTCCAACTGACACCATTGGTCTTTCTAGCTCTCTGTAAGGGGGTTCACAATGATCACAAATGTAAGGAAAATTCTTCCCACTGACCATCACACTAATGTATCATGAGTTGTAGATATAGTAAGTTTCAGCAGGGGTTTCCCGAGACCGGAATGTTTTTTTTTTTAAGGGTTCCTCCACGTGGAAAAGGTTGAGAAAGGGATGAAAACGCTGTAGCTTTTCTCATTAAAATACTGAAAGTGCACCAGGTGGCTATAATGAACACAGACCCCTCCCATTCAGGGATCAGTCTGGATAGTATTTGATGATACAAACAGCTATTTCACCAAAACAGAAAAATGTAGTAATGTTGTTTGTTAAAATGGAAGAAAAGCCTAAGGCTGGCCATAAGTTATGCAATTTTCATTCCTTCAACCACAGGTTGAAGAAAAGAAAGTTGATTGATTCCCCCATTAACACAGTCATTATTTATGGTGGAATCCCTCCGCCGTGCTATTGTATTCTAATAGCGGGAGCTTTCCTTGTCATCAGAATACAACGATCACTGCTGCCAGCTATAGCCAGCGACAGTGATGGCACGAAAAAAACCTGACAAACGTGTACTGAAGCCAATCAATAAATCGACAAATCAACTTTAGTACAACTAGCCTGCTCATAGACGGATTAAAATTTGTTCAGGTCCTGCTGAAATGGCTGAATTTTGATGTCTATGACCAGCTTAACATTAACTGCTCTTAGAATCATTCCGTCGTCCCCTCCTCCTACCTATCCTGCATACGCTGTGTGAAAAAAGATCTACGTACTTACCTTTTTTTAGTTCAGCCCATTCACATGATCCTGCTGCTGTGGCTTCCCTTTCCCATTTCCACCTGCAGGTTGAAAGAAAAACAATTTGCTAATTCACCCATCAACACATGGCAATGGGGGAATCCTTCCCACAGAACTATTGTGCTCTGGCGGGGGGCCTTCCCTGCTGGCAGAATACAATGATCAGTGTAGCCGACTATAGCTGGTGTCATTGATCATTAGGGAAAAAACAGACATACATAGTGTGACGGACTGCCTGGCACCCCGCTTGGGCCACCAATATACAGCTTTCTCCACTCTGAATCCAGGAACCAGGTATTATAGCTGAGAATTGCACCCAAGAACTAGACGACACTAGCTTAGGTGCAAACTGGAACTGGCTATATTGTAAACTCACACAGAATATATACCACAAAAAATCAGATAAGAACTTGATCACATTATCCTAAACAAGATAAACAGTAATATCATCAGTACATCTTAGGCTACATGTACACGGGACGTTTTTCAACCTCCCCTGAACGACTCAACTTTACAGCTAGAAACCGATGTTTAAAAATGTCCGTTTAGCTGCATTTGCATGCCGTGTTTACCCACGTTTGTGTCTAGAAGTGTTTTTTTAAAAATGAAAAACGTCTTTAAACGAAACGCTCCTAGACACGAGTTACCAGGTTTAGGTGCATTTACAAGCTGTTACAAGCATTTGGCGTTTCAAATGCCTCTGAGCATCCGTCCTGAACACATTTTTTGCTTTCCAACAAATGCTTCTAAACTCAGCTGTCTAGAAATGACTGACCCTGTGTACATGTACTGATAAGATAACATAGAGGAGAGTTCAGGGGCAGCTAAAAAAAAACGCCCAACTGCTACTAAACGTCCATTTAGCAGCAGCAGTGTACATGAGGCCTAACAGTACATCTAACAGCTTGCATAAACATAAGCAGTAAGCTAATCAACAGCTAGCAACTAACATCTAACAGTGATCTAATTAACAGTAAGCTAATTAACAACTTGTCACCTAGACAAGTCTCGGTGACTCAGGTCAGTGCCCACCCAGACAGTACAGCACCAGTATTCAAGAAGACCCAGGGCTGTCCAAATCACATTAACCAGCTTTCTTTTTACATCCATCTTCTCACTAAGCTTCAAGTTGGCAGAGACCATCATGGCTTCCTTGACTGTTAAATATAGTAATAACATGTCATCTTGAATTATATAACAGAGCATCTTTCTGAATGCTTGTGGCTCCCTCAAATGCCAGGGCCCATAGTCAGTAGGCAAGAGGCTACCCTGCAGTCCCCTCCAAAAGCCCTGTCCTAGTTGGGTCTGTCACCCATGGATCAAAATTTGGCTGGCTTCCGCTGAACTAGCTGAATTGGATCTATGTATGGCTGGCAAGAGAGAGTTCAACAGTGGCTGTGAATTCTGGGAGCCGTGGCATCGCCCATAGGCTCCCATGGTCCAGACGTTATAGACTTAAAAAAAAAAACTTGTAATGTGCATTAATCACCCAGGGAAGATTATATTATTTCTGTGTGGTTACACACTAAACTGACTTTGTCACTATTTAAAAAAAAATCCTTATTAATAATTAATACTTACTTGTCCCAATCTTTAAGTGCACACAAGGAAATGCACTGTCCTTGCTAGACACTTGTCAGTGCCATTAATTGTTAATGGCACTCCAAACACATCTAGGAAATGTGTGCGCGTTTTGCGGCCACCAAACCGCATTCGACCATAGTACCATGCGGTTTGGTGCTGTATGATTGTAAAAGTTGTACCCACTATACTTCTTGTGTATTCCCGTACATTTGGCAGCCTATTAAAATGAATGGGCTGTCAAAAACAAGATCTAATGCTTGCTGAAGAATCCTTAGCGTCCGACTTCTTGGGTGTGTCAAATGCCTGCTCCCCCTCTGCAGGCTGGGGTTCCATCCATTTGTCACAACAGGACACAGTAGTGATGTAGGGACTGGCAGAAGGAACCACCTCACACAACAGGGCAACCTGCCAGTCAACACATCCAGAAGTAATCCTTCAGCCACAGTAGCTCTTCAGGAGAACGTAGATCTTGGGTGATGGTGGTGGGATGGGCAAATATTAATTCTTTACAGGGAACACTTTTTTTTTTAATAGTGGCAGTTGGCTGCTTCTGATTTCTAACTTTAAAGTAGAACTAAACCCTTCTATCCTTTTCAGTCAAAGAAGCTGCCATCTTAGCTTATGTTTGATCTGCAACTGCCATGGTGCTGCACATGTGATCAGTTATGACAACAGCCATTTCATGGTTTGACAGTTTGGTTGAGAGCACTAGAAAATGTGACAGTTAGCATTCACGACATGCCGGGAATGTAACTGCTTTTTAAAATCAATGGGTTTAGTTTCACTTTAAAACATTGATAAATTTTAATCTGATTGATAATGGCAACATCTTCTGTTTCTTCTTTTTCGTCAACCCATATACTGGAACACATTTGCTGTAAAATTCTCATCCTGTCTCTCCATGCTGGAAGTTGCAAGGCTGATGCAGGCGTCCTAATTACAAACAGCCGAAGGGTCGCGGAATGACCCAGCTGACGACCATAGGATATCTTCATTATTATTAATGTAATTGCATAAATGGAATGGGGGAAGGGTACCTGGAAGGTTTTTTTTATTCCTCTCAGCACGCCAGCAAATTTCCCGTTAGAAATAGCACATTAATATTTAGCAGCGTCTGGAATTCTGTTGACAAACCGCAGAAAAAAGATTCAGCAGCCCTTGAGTGACAGCACAAAACAGCGATCCGACCCTTTCTTCCCTGGCACCAGGCCAACAAGGTCAAAACTCTCTTGCGTGGCACTAAAGGCGCCATACCCCTGAGATTTAAAGAGCTGCCAAGTGTCAGTCATTCTCTCTGCGCCTCGCAAAGCCACTGGAATAATTTCACACTTTCCTCATGTAGTTAGGCAGCGGCGGTGCCAGCGACATGGTCATTTATAATGTGACGGCTTTGCGGTGTTAAAATTTTGTAGCCATGTGCCCGCGTCTTGTCTCCTGATAATTTATGCTAATGGCTGCTGGCCGCTTCTAGCCCATGACAGATTTTCCGGTAAAAATACCGAGGTGATTCAGATGGACGCTGTAGGTAGCTCAGGGAATTTTCCTTCAAGCTAACATTTAAAGAGAACGTATAATATTTATGCCAATTACAAATAAAAAAAAGTGAAAAACCTTAAAAGTTCCCAAATTGCTGTTCTATATTATTTTTAAGTGAAAGCCTGTATTTTAAGACCTTAATTTTACTTATTTAAATTGCATCTACATCCATTTTTTTTTTATTTAGGCTACGTTATAACTGTTATATCACCAGGGTGGGTAGCCCTTGTGGCAACATCCCAATATATAATGTGTACAGAAGGTGGTTTGTAACCCCCCAGCTACATGGGACTTTTGAGGCAACTATGAATCAGAATTGATAAAATCTAATACAGTTTTATTTTTACAAAGTACATAAAAATTAAGTACATGTGATATACTGTCAATATATCTCATAAAGGCATGTATAAAACCATTGGTGCGGTGAGGAGTCTTGAGGCTTGATGGTACTTCTCAATGCTGGCCCGACATGTTTCAGGACTAAAAAATTGCTTTCCTCAGGGGCATTCTTTCAATTGAAAAGTACACACTTGTTAAGCCGTGTCCAAAAGCCTGCTATACACCGCAGATGCTGACAGCTTGGCTGCTACAGAATCAACCACGTCCACTGGGCCCCAAAGGTGTGGGGGAAGATGGAAGAGCCAGGGGGCGCGGCTGCTACACAGAGGTGGCACACTACCACCGGGTACACCGAACTCCCAAAGGAGTCAGCTTGCGGCCACCCCAGAATCAGAGACGGCAAGCAGGTCACAAGAAATGGTATGTGTCAACTGAATTATCCGTGGTGGACTCGGATTCACCAAGTGGCGGCGTGGAGAGGTGGAAGGGAGGCGGCGTGGAAACCTGTCGGGCCGCCATTGAGAAGTACCATCAAGCCTCAAGATTCCTCACCGCACCAATGGTTTTGTACATACCTTTATGAGATACAGTATGTTGACTGTATATCACATGTATTTAATTTTTATGTACTTTGTAAAAATAAAACTGTATTCGATTTTATCAATTCTGATTCATAGTTGCCTCAAAAGCCCCATGTAGCTTGGGGGTTACAAACCACTTTTTATTACTGTCTCACCTTCTGTTTTTGTCCTGATGGCCATTGTCACAGACAGAAAGTGATGTGAAATTCAAGATTTTACAGGAAACTAGAAGAAATCGTCCCATGGGGTCACCTGTTTCAGTGAATATTACCAGTTTCTTACTACAATTTGCTCTCACTTCTTGTGTTTGGAGGATGGAAAATGAAAGGAAATCTCTCCCAATGGTACACAGCTTAAAAATTGTTCTAACAATTATATCCCATATGCAAAACTTTTGCATCCGTGAGAATTTGCATGCTGCTTATAAGTTGCTGCATGCTTGATGGCAGCCTTTGTATAACTGGCTATTACACACAGTGCAAACCCTGCTAGAAAAGAGAGGCAAAAGGTGTGTCCCTTCTCAATTCCTCACTTTGCTATCTGCATAGTTTAATATCTCCACTATTCAGGTCCATTTCATAGCAAAGTTCTGTGGAACTCACACCTGCTTGTTGTAAGTAGTAAATATTACAAAGCAGTAAGATGTACAGTATATCTATCTATCTACAGTAACTATCTATCTATCTATACACACTATATTGCCAAAAGTATTGGGACACCTGCCTTTACACGCACATGAACTTTAATGGCATACCAGTCTTAGTCTGTAGGGCTCAATATTGAGTTGGCCCACCCTTTGCAGCCATAACAGCTTCAACTCATCTGGTAAGGCTGTCCACAAGGTTTAGGGGTGTCTATGGGAATGTTTGACCATTCTTCCAGAGTCCTGCTTCTGCGTCCCTTGACACGGACATCAAGACTCGGCCCCACCCCCAGCTCCTTGGATTTCATTGACAGCTGAGGGAACCAATGGCTACGCTTCTATCCATCTATCCAATGACAACCCGAGAGACCGGCTGGAGCGGGTGTGCTCGTCCCTGGCACGGGAACGATCGGCTCAGGTAAGTAAACAGGGGGCTCTCGGGGCAGCTGCACAACAAATGGTTTTTCACATTAATGCAAACTGTGAGGGTATACAACCCCTTTAAGGATTCCATGCTTGTAATAGGGAAAATGGATCAGTGTGTCCCTTTAACTCTCCATGACATACATTTGTATTGAATTGCTTCGGTTATAAATGGATATGTGAGTGACATTTAGAGAATGCAAAAAAATGTGGTTATTAAAACACAGCAATTACCATGAATGCAATTTAGGCCCGCGGTTGGCCAAGATTCATTTCGAACATAAAGGTCAGCATTTATGGCTCCACGGCACTAAGTAGTTTCTAACAATCTATGTATGGTACACAACTGGGCCTATTTAAAGGGTCAGCTCTTTTTGATTGATATTGGAGAGTTCAGGCATCTAACTGCTTATTATAGCTCCAGTAAGCCCTTATGTATAGTTGTGTCCCAAACAGCATGCTGGGAATGTGGGGGGCGGCGGGTCAGCCCTGCCAAATTTATTCAGGCATCCCTTCTAACGTTCTGAGATGTAAAAGGGTAGACACTTTTCAGTACAGAATATTTACAGCTGAACCCGGTAGAAAACAGATTTATCTTTGCAGTGGGTCCTACTCCCTACTGCAAGGGATAACTGCTCCCTTTCCCTAGGGGTTGATGAAATAGGTGATATACTTATCATAGACTTTGCTCTCCTGGCATCTGGCACTCTCCTCTTCTCTCCAATGGCCCAGGATAGGCAGGCCCTCTGTGCATTCCTGTACAATGCAGGACTGTTTGCCCTACACTGTACAGGATGATGTCAGACAGCGGCAAATGGTAGGTCAGCGAAGGGAAGAGGGGACCAGTGGCAGGAAGAGAAGGAAGACAGTGGGAGTGAGGAATAGGGTAAGTTTATTATCTTATTCATCATCCCATGAGCAGTTAAAGTCGAACTTCACTCTCTCAATCAACATTGATGTATTTTTAATGTCGCTAGCATCAGTAAATACAGTAGATACAAAAGTATTTCATATTACTTGTTCTTTTTTTTTATATATATAATCTTTATTTTTATTTTCAAAGAGTATAGGGCATACAATAAATGAAAGTCCAAAAAGCAAAACGGACATACAGCAAGTATAGCAAATTGTAAATTGCACATGGGTTAGTATTATCCAGAGTCACGTTGGTACAGCTCTTGGGTAACATATAATTCCATCATTTTTGATCCTCACACAAAACTGTGGGGTGTGTGTATAGACTATTGTACAAACCTGAGACTACATATTCAGGTCCTTTACCATAATCTTAGTTCAAGTCAAAAAGGGGTAAATAATTTTTTTTTAAAAAAAAGGGGGGGGGGGTGGTTAGTAGAAATCAGGGGAAGGTAGTGGGGGGGGGGGGATGGAGTAAAAGGTCATACCCCTGAATATTTAAAACAAATAAATCCAATAACAACCACAACATTAAACTCTCAGCACATCTTGAGAAATGCAATAAGTACTATCCCCGGGGTCTAAGGTATACTGATCCCAACCTTAGTACAGTTCCATGGCCTTCAGCATCTTAACCCTCCCCCCAATGTGGGCTGTGTCGGCCTGCAGGGACTCAAGGTCTTGTCTCAGGGCTCGCTCCATGCGGGTCACAAAGCTCTCTAAATCGGCCTTGGTGGGGAGAGCAAGTATGTGGGATCATAAGTCCCTATCCCCAAGGACCTCTGCCATGTGTCCTGCCTGGGTGCGAGTGGGGTCTGGAGGTGTGGATGGTGGTGACATGGCGGAATGTGGCCTGGCTGAGGCCTCCACAGAAGTCCCTGGTGCGGCCCTGTCCCTTCCCCTTCGGGTCCCATCTGTGAATGAACTGCCGGAGAAACAGTCCGGGGAACTCGGAGGGGAAAGATGAGAGGGCGAAGGAGAAAGCAGCCATGGTGAAGGGATAGGGGATTCTGCACGTGTGCCATAGGAGGACTCACCCAACGCCATCTTGGATCGTACCACCCTTGGCCCTCTATTGCCGGTGTAGTACGCTTCCAATGAGCTGGAGCGGAGCCTGGGGGTCCGCTGTGGTTGTGGTGACTGTCTCCGCTTGGATGGCATCCTCTCCAGTGGGTCGGATGGCATTGCTGGCTGCTGTAGAGGCTGATGTAGGAGCGGGTCAGACGGAGCTCAGCTCAAGCACATCCGCTCGCTCTCATGTCGTGGCCACGCCCCCATATTTACTTGTTCTAAACTTTTTTTTACATTTCTTCAGTTACATCCTGGTTTCTTGCCTAAGCAAATTATGTCATACATCTTCAGAAGGGGAGTAGAGCACACTTTCCTGCATACATGCTTGAGCTAATGGCAGATGGATTCCAGGAAGTAAATGCTACATGAATCATTTGCCCTTTCTCAAGATGGCCAAGGCCAGGAATGTTAGGGGAGTGTTTTTCAAAGTGATTTCTCAACAACAAAAAAAAAGCATGAAGACATGGATGGATGGGGGGATTTGATTAAAAATTAATAAAATAGTGTTTTTGGTTTGTGGTGCTCAGATGCAGTGTGGATCTGCTTTAGCCTTGCAGTGGGGAAGGGGACCATGGAGTTTGCTTTCTGAAAATAATCCTAGCCATACCCTTGATCATACAGACAATGACGCGCTAAAACGCAATAATGAATGCCTAAAACCCCTGGGAATTAATTGACTGCTATGTTTCCTTTATGTTAGCATTTACAATACCAGTACAATCATTTTAAAGTATAACTAAAGGCACAACTTTTTTTTTGTAGTTTTGGCTAGAGAGTAGAGGGATTAGAACCTCTGTCAGTTTTTATTGCTGTCTGTGCCCCCATTATGGAGATTCATCCTCTCTATTTGTCCTGTTTACCATTATCATTGCAAGTGAAAGTAAAAAAAAAATCTCAAATTTTTGATTGTCCCCAGAAAAGTAATAGAGGAGAAATCTTCCAATAGGGACACTAGTTCTAGTAACCTGGGGGTCCCCAAGAATGTCCCTTAATTTGCAGGGATATCCGCCCACTTCCTGTATGGCTATGGGGACAGGAAGTGAAGGGAAATCTCCACAATGAAACAGAGATGATGAAAAAAAATCTGACAGGGGTTATAACCCTTCCTTGCTCTATCCAAATTGAAAAAAAAAAAGTTTTGCCCATAGTTCCACTTTAAGGATCACTTAAATATCCCATTTCAAGCCCAACTAAAAAATGATCCTATGCGGGTTAATAACTTGTTTTGTCTAGGGGAGAGGAAAAACAGTTTTACTTTCCTGATATTCTGCTCTTCTGACAGATGGCACTCCCCTACATGGTGGACTATCCCTCTGTTTCATAAGTGATTACAGGGTTATGGACCCTGCTTTGTCCTGATGACATCAGGACCCCAGATCGTTGGAGAGAAGAAGCTGCAGGGACCAATCTAGCTGCAGGAGTTAGTTTAGGATCGGATAAGTACATCTCATTTTTTGGTTCTAGCCAACAAAAATGAGTAAATAATTCTTGCAGTGTGGGCACAGCCTCACAGCAAGGGATATTTTTTTTATTTGCTTGGAGTAGGGTTTTAACCAAATTTGGCAACTAAGTAGTATGTTTATTTATACCGATCTCTACATCAGAGCTAAAATAGGGATATTTGAGTAGGAAGGTGGGACAGAGGAGTTTTGTTTCAAAAGAGAGATAGTCCTGTTCAAATGAAAACCTGTTGGGGACTATGGCTAAAGAAGGTAGCCTTGATCCTTCCCATGGACATTTGAGGTGTGCATTTGGTGCATGAGGTGAATGTTCTTGCCATCTCTGAATGCCAGGCACAAGTGTGGGGACTAGAACTAGAACAGCGATTCTCCAGCAGGCTTGCCAGTTGGAACATGGCAGATTGAGCCCAATGTTAAAGCTCTCTGCATCATATACATTAAGTGGCAGCCAGTTGGCTGGCAGAGATCAGCTGCTAAGGGATCTTTAGCCATTACTTTCACTGTTCTGGCCAAGTGCCCACATCCTGTAGAATTACTTAGCCGCTCTGCTACTTTAATTTCCTGTTGGTTGGTTCCTCACGTTTGTAATATACAGTATCTCACGAAAGTGAGTACACCCCTCACATTTTTGTAAATATTTTATTCTACCTTTTTATGTGACAACACTGAAGAAATTACACTTTGCTACAATGTAAAGTAGTGAGTGTACAGCTTGTATAACAGTGTAAATTTGCTGTCCCCTCAAAATAACTCAACACACAGCCATTAATGTCTAAACCACTAGCAACAAAAGTGAGTACACCCCTAAGTGAAAATGTCCAAATTGGGCCCAATTAGCCATTTTCCCTCCCCGGTGTCATATGACTCATTAGTGTTACAAGGTCTCAGGTGTGAATGGGGAGCAGGTGTGTTCAATTTGGTGTTATCACTCTCACTCTCATACTGGTCACTGGAAGTTCAACATGGCACCTCATGGTAAAGAACTCTCTCAGGATCTGAAAAAAAGAATTGTTGCTCCACATAAAGATGGCCTAGGCTACATGAAGAATGCCAAGACCCTGAAACTGAGCTGCAGCATGGTGGCCAATTTCATACAGCGGTTTAACAGAACAGGTCCACTTATAACAGGCCTCACCATGGTCGACCAAAAAGTTGAGTGCACATGCTCAGCGTCATATCCAGAGGTTGTCTTTGGGAAATGAATGTATGAGTGCTGCCAGCATTACTGCAGAGGTTGAAGGGGTGCTCAGACCATACGCCGCACACTGCATCAAATTGGTCTGCATTGCTGTCATCCCAGAAGGGAGCCTCTTCTAAAGATGATTATCAAGAAAGCCCAAAAACAGTTTGCTGAAGACAAGCAGACTAAGGACATAGATTGCTGGAACCATGTCCTGTGGTCTGATGAGTCCAAGATATTTGGTTCAGATGGTGTCAAGCGTGTGTGGCGGCAACCAGGTGAGGAGTACAAAGTGTGTCTTGCCTACAGTTAAGCATGCTGGTGGGAGTGTCATGGTCTGAGGCTGCATGAGTGCTGCCAGCATTGGGGAGCTACAGTTCATTGAGGGAACCATGAATTGCCAACATGTACTGTGACATACTGAAACTGAGCATGATCCCCTCCCTTTGGAGATTGGGCCGCAGGGCATAATACCAACATTATAACAACCCCAAGCACACCTCCAAGATGAACACTGCCTTGCTAAAGAAGCTGAGGGTAAAGGTGATGGACTGACCAAGCATGTCTCCAGACCTAAACCCTATTGAGCATCTGTGGAGCATCCTCAAATGGAAGGTGGAGGAGTGCAAGGTCTCTAACATCCACCAGTTCCGTGATGTCGTCATGAAGGAGTGGAAGAGGACTCCAAGTACTGCTGTAGTGCCTTGACCACCTACAATCTCTGGAACGTGAGGAGGTGGA
>BLSH010404263.1:324350-334463 GCA_018402905.1 Glandirana rugosa | reverse complement strand
TCGGGAAAAGGGCTGACGTTGGATATTTCGGGTAGTAGTCCGCACCACGTTTTCGATTCTCGCACGTAGACACACGAGAAGATCAAGACTCTAACCCGAAAGTGACTGTCGTGACCAGGGAGTGTTTGTAAAACCCTTGGTCATTGGTACTGTAGGTCAGGATTTCTAGTGTATCAATGTATCAACCAGTTCAGCTTTTTTCTGTGTTCAGGTAGATCAAGTGCCCAGTCGTTGGAAAAGGTGAGTACCCGGTTACGTACCTCCCGGCGTAAGTGGACGATTATTTGGTCCAGAGGTACAGGGGCTGTGTAATGTAAAGGGGGGGCAGAGGTACTGGGCTGTGTAATGTAAAGGGGGCCAGAGGTGTGGGGGCTGTGTAATGTAAAGGGGTCCAGAGGTACATATTAGGATTATTATTATCTTCATTTATTAGCAGGTGAATGCGGCCCTCCATGCATTGGCCCATGAGTGGAAAAGGTTGCTGACCCGTGAACTAGATGGACTTGTGTCTTTTTTCGACTTGACCAACTATGTAACTATGTGATCTTTAGGACTGGATGTCATGGTTACTGGTTCCCAAAATGTTTGTGAGGGACCAGTGCTGTCAGTGAAAGCCCAATCTCAGAACTAGAAGAGCACACAGATGCACGCTCTTAGCTTTTGCACCACGCCTGATGATGGGCTTTATAGGTTGCAGTCGGGAAAAGGGCTATATAGAAATTCCAGCCATAGAGTGGATGCACTTCATAATGGTATTTAGTGAACTCTGTATCTACGCTAAAAATACATTTACCTTAGGGGATCGATCCACCCACACATGATATTACCATGATGGGCAGATGCTGCCGGTAGGCTGAATTATACAATAGCTTCTTATACCTCTAAGGTACTCCAGGTATAACGTTCCCCTAATCCCACTTCCATCTCTTACTTCTGCGGCAGCAATAATTTCACTTTTTTTTTTTTTACGTCAAGTAAGATTCATTTAGAAATCCAAGAGGGACAGTGAGACCTTCTGATAATGGCTGCAAAAGGTAGGTGGAGCTGGGAACTCAATGCAAAAATGTCTCCATCAGGGTCCCCAAGAGATAGAAGCTGTGAGTCATTTAATCTGTCATCATCTCTAAACAGATGAAATGTAAAAAGAATAAATTATTTATTATACAACCAAGGACAGCGCTGCATACCTTCATCACAATGTTATGAATGATGCACAGAAAAGAGGCACAAAGTACAAAAACATTTGTACAGCTTTTGTTGGCAGAACTGTTTCAATAGCTAACTGCAAAATCAATGTTGTCTTCGGTTCTGAAGCTGGGAGAAATACATAACTGCAGTAATTGGCCTTTAGGATCACTTGGAAGTAGTAAAGGCCATGTAGTGCCATTTAGCCCTATGGCATTACCATGGCTGGCCGACATGTGCGCTTTGATTTGTTCTGCATTGAAATCGGACACATTTTTCATTATTCGGAAATTCAGATGTATCCGAATTTCCGAATTACAATAGTAATAAATTTAAACAAATCCGAAATAACAAATCCAAATTTCAGATGAAATTCAAATTCAAATAGTTTCGAATCGAATTTCCATAAAGGATAAAATAGAATATAAAATAAAGGAGTAGAAAAGAAAAGAATATAATATAAAATAAAAGGATATAAAATTATAGAGTAAAACAGAACAGAATGGAAAATAAAAGAATAGAAAAAAACAGAATAGAAAAAAAAAGGGATAAAATAGAAAATAAAAGAATAGCGTAAAACACAACAAAATAGAATAGAAAATGAAAGAACAGAATAAAATAAAATAGAATCGAAAATAAAGGAATAGAATAGAATAAAAAATAGAATAGAATAGAATAAAATAGAAGGAATATAACATCTTCTGAAATAGAATACATTTGAATAGAATAGAAAAGAAAAGAATGGAACAGAATAGAAAATAATAGAACAGAAATGAATAGAATAAGATAGAAAGAATATAACAATATAACCGTTTTCTGAAATCTGAATAGAATAAATTTGGATATTGAATAGCTTAGATTCAAATTTTGAATAGAATAATTTTGAATTTGAATAGAACAGAAAAGAATAGATTATAATAGAACAGAAAAGAACAGAATAGAAAAAAAAAACAAAAAACAATAGGATAGAAAGAATATAACCATCTTCCAAAATACGAATTTCGAATAGAATAAATTTGATTTTGAATGACATTTGATTCAAGTGCAATTCAAATGGAATTCGATAAAATTCAATTGATTTGAATTAGAAAAAAACAAAATGAATTATGAAAACGAATTAAACAAACTAAACAAATTTAACTAAATAAATTTATGTAAATAACAAATCAAAACGAAAGGAAATTTAAACAATTTTTTTCGTTCTGCACACGTCTAGCTGGCCCTTCCAACCTTCTGAGATCAGAAAAACGAACACAGTGAAGCACAACGATGTAGGCAAAGGACACACTCTTGCTATGCACCCACTTATGCAAAGAAAGATTTGTTAAACCCACAAGTGTTTAGGAGCGTTGGGCCCATGAGGAACATGGAAGAAAGATTATATTGGTTCTTCATATGTAAAGTCATTTTTATGTCTTCCTGATTCTGAACTATTCAGTTGGCGGGGCGGCCACACATAGCTTTAAATTTATATTTTTCAACACATATATGACTGTTCGTGCCGGTTCACACTAATGTAGTGCGCGAACCGCATGCAATTTCAACAGGCTTCACACTGCATTCCAGTGTTAATTTTGTGAGCTCCATGAAAAATCGGAAGTTAGTCCACGAGGGTAAATACTACCTCAATCCCTATCCAAGTTCAATCCCCAAATAAAAACAACAAAAACAAAGAGCAAACCTGTTTTTTGACTCCGGATGCCAGTAGGAGTGTGATTGAGGGCACCAAAATGAAACAGCCAGGCCTACTCGTCCAACATCAATGTCCGACCTTACAAATGCGCTTCTGGAAGAAGGGTCAAACATTCCCATAGACACTCCTAAACCTTGTGGATAGCCTTTCCAGAAGAGTTGAAACTGTTATAGCTGCAAAGTTTGGGCCAACTCAATGTTGAACCCTACGGACTAAGACTGGGAAGCCATTAAAGCTCATGTGCGTGTAAAGGCAGGCGTCACAATACCTTTGACAATATAGTGCATATGCGTGCTGACTAACCCCTGGCATCACTGCAGGAATGTAACCAGGCACTATTCTGGTACAGAACCACCTAGTGGCAAAGTAGCTAACTGCACCTGCCTACAGGGGTGCTGCAGAGAGTTTGGAAGAGAGAGCAGAGTGACAAAGAAATAAGCTTATCAGTCCTCTACTTCTCCTTGAATTGTTCATTCACAGGCTGCTGGTGGAGAAGAGACCTGTAAGTGAAAGTGAAACTGCAGCACAGAATCAGGTCACCCACCAGAGAGTGCTGTACTATGTGAAAGAGCTGTGTAAATCTCAGGACTGCATGGACACAAATACAAATGCTTTGGCTGGTAGAATTTCCATATAGATATTCATTATGTGTACTTAGCTGTTTGTTTTTAAAATGTTTGCTTGATTTGGGCTTTAAACAGTAAGCATGATTTATAGAAAAGGTTGTTTTATTAGCATTACACGTTGGGTTCAGATGCAACAAGTCTTAAGCGTGGGCCTCCTCCGATTGCCTTAAAGCAGCGACTCATCTTTTCTCTTCTCCCCTGCAGAGCGGGAGTCCTGTGCCTAATTATAAATGAAACTGCCTTCTCCTAGCACCGTTTGCATCGTACATTTCAATGAAAAATTCAAGACGCTTGTGACATTTTCTAAGGCTTCCCACTGTCAAGTCAACAGACAGAAGCAAATTTCCAAGTCAAGGTCCATCATTACACACAACTTCATTCAGCGTCGGCTTGATGAGTCAGTGGGAGAGGTACATTCCCAGTGAATGAGTCGTGTGCGCCTAGATTAAAAGGACGTCTGGCTGCGGATGCATTCGGCTGTTCGCGTCACAAAAGTCATGGTTGCGCGGGTGCAAAATGAAAATCTTTTATCTTTCACAGACAGGAAATGGGATACACATATTTATCTGTATGGTGGAACGTCATTGAAAGAAAACAAGCCACTTCAGAAGGAGGAAGAGGCTTTAGGGTAATGACAATTGCATGGCGGAGCGTGCCCGTTAGAGTGCTGTTTGCAAAGCCAACGCAGGAAAGAAAGACCAAGAGACAGACTTTTCAAGCCTATTTCCCAACCAAACATTTTATTTTGGATAGAGTGGGGAAGCGTTGGACCTTTTTTCAATTTCTACTGCCATCTGTGCCAACCTACTGGAGAGACTGTCCCTTACTTCTTGCCATGACAGGAAATGGGGGAAAATCACTCCAATGTGGATACAGACAAAGACACATTTTTAAAGGCATTGTTCACCTTTTCCAAAAACTGCCTATGCAGAGGAGGGATGTCTGTAGATAAAAACAAAAATGCCCTTGCTATAGGTGTAGACCGTGTACGTACCTCAAGAAGCCTGACTGGAAATTTTTAGGATGTTGCTAAGAGAAGCCTAGTGTTACTGTTCACCTTCACCATCATAGGAGGGAGCTTGTCAGGACCTGGAGCACCTGCTAGTGGCACTGTGGTTCCCTGGATGGAGGGTTGTAATTCCAGTGTCCACCAGCGGGTGTCTCCCAGCAGCCAAAAGATCCTAGTAATCAGTTTCCATGTGATGCTGGCTGCTGGGAGGGTATTTAGATCCTCCCCTATTAGTCCCCTTGCTTGCTGCCAGACACTGCTAGCTGTGTTCCTGATCTTGCTCCTGCCCTGCTGCCTCTTTCCTTCTCCCCTTGTATCTGACCCCAGTCCTGGTTCCCCCTTCCTATCTGTTCCCTGCACCTCCAGTTTTTCTGCTGGCCTGCTCTGGCTGCTAAGAGGGTATTAAGGTTATTCGCTATTATAATGGGCCTCATTCTTAGCTGCATTCCGATTACATCTATTATTCTAGATCTGTTCCAATTACATCTATCATTACAGCCTTGAGGAAGGGGGGAGGGATTTCCCTCAAAACACATTACATTTACCTGGTACCTGTTATTTTTTTAAATAAACTTCTTAAAATGAATAGCAAGGCCAAAAGGGGAAGTTCTGCTTTAAGACCTCCACCACCACAACCAGTGGCAGCTGGTGGTTTCTTTTTTGGGGGGTCTCATGGTCGGTTGGTCATCCAGCCAGCGCTCCTACGGGCGATGGTTTCTATTGGGCCTCCTCCTCCTCTGCATTAGGGCAGCTTCTGCTGTGCGTCTCCACCCTCCTCCTCCTAGGTGTCCAATAGTATTACCTGTCTTTTGAGGCAATCAGGTGACGGGTCTCAAAACATTCTTACTGATTGGCTAGGTGGGCTCGGAGCGCAGTGCTCTGAACCCCAAGCCCACCCTTTTTTGAAACCTATTAGAGCCTCTGGCTCGAACCTCGTGCTTCAAAAAAAAACACCCCCCATTGGAATCCATGTGTCTGGTGCCCTGCGTGTAGATTATGGGGCCGGATGCATGGATGGGGGGGCGCCGCCTGTGCCCCCCTAATGAACGTGCCGCTACTGACCTACACCTATAGCAAGGAGGGCATTATTCAACTTTAGTGAAAGCTGCACAGTTTGTTTTTTTTTGGTAAGGGTGATCTGTCTATTCCTTTTTTGTTCTGGTGACAACTGAACCTTCTATTTCTTATCTCTTTCTTGTTGTTGTCACAGGGGTAGGAAGCGAGAAAAATTGCTCAGTATAGCCACAGACAGAAATAAAAAGTACTCCAATTAACAATTCATTAAACCATATCAGTATGCGTGTATGGCAACGCTGGACTGATAAAAGGCTTGGTAATTGTGGATGCACTGTGAAGTAAGTTTTCCAATACCCAATGAAGGTGAGATATAGGTGGACCCTGTTATGGTCTCAGGTTTCTATCTCTCTGAAAGTGACAGAAAAGATGCTCAGCAGAAAACATTTGGATGGGTAAAGAGGAACATTCAGTACAAAAGTTGGTAACATTTAATGGTATATTTAAGAAGTTTACTGAAGATAACAGTTCACAGGTAACAGGTAAAGCCAACGCGTTTCAAGAAAAATGCCTCCCTCTTCTTCAAGGCTGTAATGGTGGATGTGATTGAAAGAGACTTGGATCAATAGATGTAATTGTAACAGCAATCACATGGCTTATAATGGCCCTCATTCTTAGCCGCATTCCAATTATAGCTATTATTCTAGGTCTGTTCCGATTACATTCATCATTACAGCCTTGAGCAAGGGGGAGGGATCTCCCTTAAAACACATTGCATTCACCTGTTATCTGTATTTCTGTTATCTTCAATAAACTTCATAAAGCGGAGCTTCACCCAAAATGGGAAGTCCCACTTTAAGACTTCCTTCCCCCTCTTCTTTACGAAATGGCACTTTTTTGGTGGTGAGGGGAGTGAGTACATGGCCCCCCCCTCCTCCCCCCGCAGTCTTCTGGAACACTTCAAAGGTCCCAGAAGACTGTGGGACCATTCACAAAGCCCAGCATGGACTGGCTGTGAGACTGCAAGCTGTCACAGCTGGGTGCCCACCGTTGAGATGTCGGTGCTGAGGACAGAACACCGATGGAAAGAACAGCTTGGGTGACAGCCTGGGACAGGTGAGTGTTTGTTTATTAAAAGTCAGCAGCTACAGTTTTTGTAGCTGCTGAATTTTAATAAACACATATATGACTGGAGCTCCTATTTAAACATATCGTCTAGTGTGGGGGTCGGCTACCCATCGATCTTGATCTTCCTGTCAATTGCAGGCAGGTGACGGGTAGATCGCGACCCTTCCTTGCTGCCCCCCGGAACATGGACAGGAGCAGGGTGATATCAGGACTGATCACTCACTGTGTTCCTTCATAACTGAAACACCGTAAACTGTGCTTACTGTACTTCAGTTTGTGAGTGAACAGGAAGCTCTGTACAGAGCTATTCCTATTCATTCATTCTGTGCATCTGAGGCTGCAGAGATAGAGATTGAGGACTGTGTCCTCATCTCCTTTCTCTGTCTCAAAAGTGAGACATCAGGGGTCTGTTTAGATCCCTGATATTTCACTAAAGCCACCCAAACAGTGCTGCTAAAACATTGTAAAAAAACTTTACAAATTTTAAATGTAAAAAAAAAACTACCAACACTGTCCACTGCCCTACTGATACCAATCTCTGCCCTGCTGACACCATTCACTTCTCTACTGACATTGTCCTCTGCTCTACTGACTGACACCATCCACTGCCCTACTGACACCAACCTCTGCCCTACTGACGTGTCCACTGCTCTACTGACACCATCCACTGCCGTACTGATACCAACCTCTGCCCTACTGACACGCCCACTGCTATACTAACCATGTCCACTGTCCTACTGATGCCAACCTCTGCCCTACTGACATGTCCACTGCTCTACTGACACCAACCTCTGCCCTACTGACACCGTCCTCTGCCCTACTGACACCAATCTCTGCCCTACTGACATGCCCACTGCTATACTAACAGTGTCCACTGCCCTACTGACAACAACCTCTGCCCTACTGACATGTCCACTGCTCTGCTGACTGACACCGTCCACTGCCCTACTGACACATCCACTACTCTACTGATACCATCCTCTGCCCTACTGACAATATCCACTGCCCTACTGACACCAACCTCTGACCTACTGACACCATCCACTGCTCTACTGACAACATCCATTGCTCTACTGACACCATCCTCTGTACTACTGACACCATACACAACCCTACTGACACCATCTACTGCTCTACTGACACCATCCATTGCCCCTACTGACACCATCCTCTGCCCTACTGACACCATCCTCTGCCCCACTGACACCATCCACTGCCCTACTGACACCATCCTCTGCCCTTCCGACACCATGCACTGCTCTACTGACACCATCCTCTGCCGTACTGACAATGTCCACTGCTCTAGTGACTGACACTGTCCACTGTTAAGATAAGCTAAGTTTATATTTTTACAGTGACATTTGTTTTATTATATTTGTCTAAATTTTAGTAGATCCTGACCTGAAGAGAAGAAGAAGAAGAAGGATTTTCTGAAGTCCTAATTCAGCAAAAAAAGTTACATCAACGTTTTTAAAGCACGTTGGCCTACTGTCTGTCTCTGTCACACTCTGTCTGTCACCTTGGAATAGAAGGCCATGTTCAGGAGAAAATTGGTGTAACTTTTTTTGCTGATATGGGACTTCAGTAAATCCTGCTACAGAATCTCCTTCTTTGTGTGATGGTTTTCTCTTCATTGCCAGCAATAAAAAACCTAACAGAAATATTGACTCATTCCTATCAATCCAAAATTTTTAAAAAATGTTGGCCAGCATTGGGATTTTATTCCTTTTTTAGGTATGCCAATGGATGACAGCAGTATGTTACTTATAACCTGTTTTTGAGGGATTGCAATCTGTAATTGGCAAAAACTGAAATCCTGGCATGTACAGTATTTACATAGCTTAAATGCCTATGCAGGAACTTCCAAAGGATTTGCAATTCTGTTTAGCCAGTCATGTAATTTAGGTACCCCTGCCAGACAGCACAGCCAAGTTTTTGACCTCAACCGAAGGAAGGGCAGCACATTCCAGTCCAGCACACACCCCCAGCATGTTGATTGGACAATGATGCAGCTGTGTCTCTGCTCTCTCCCCTCCCAATATTTTAATTTTCTGTATGTTTTCAACAATAATGGAATAAATATGAAGAGTGCTATAATCACGTTAGGATTTATGGATTCTCACAGTATAGCTTGATATAATCATTACAGGACTTATGATCTTGTGTTTCACCGGGTTTACAGTATAATTGATGCAAATTAATGTTCATGGAATGTCATAATTGTTGATAGAATAGGTATTGATAGAGCGTTTGTGAGCATATAGGGGTTGGGGACAAACAAATATTAAGGGGCGCACAAGGATTAGTATACAGTACATACAGTGCCTTGAAAAAGTTTTCATACCCTTTGGAATTTTCCACATTTTGTCATGTTACAACCAAAAACGTAAATGTATTTTATTGGGATTTTATGTGATAGACCAACACAAAGTGGCACATAATTGTGAAGTGGAAGGAAAATGATAAATGGTTTTCAAATTTTTTTACAAATATGTGAAAAGTGTGGGGTGCATTTGTATAGCACCCCCCTGAGTCAATACTTTGTAGAACCCCCTTTCCCTGCAATTACAGCTGCAAATCTTTTTGGGGATGTCTCTACCAGCTTTGCACATCTAGAGAGGACATTTCTGCCCATTCTTCTGTGCAAAATATCTCAAGCTCTGTCAGATTGGATGGAGAGCGTCTGTGAACAGCAATTTTCAAGTCTTGCCACAGATTCTCAATTGGATTTAGGTCTGGACTTTGACTGGGCCATTCTAACACATGAATATGCTTTGATCTAAACCATTCCATTGTAGCTCTGGCTGTATGTCTAGGTTTTTGTCCTGCTGGAAGGTGAATCTCCTCCCCAGTCTCAAGTCTTTTGCAGACTCCAACGGGTTTTCTTCTATGATTGCCCTATATTTGGCTCCATCCATTTTCCTATCAACTCTGACCAACTTTCCTGTCCCTGCTGAAGAAACGCATCCCCACAACATGATGCTGCCACCATCATGTTTCACAGTGGGGATGGTGTGTTCAGGGTGATGTGCAGTGTTAGTTTTCCGACACACATATCATTTTTGCTTCTTCCACATGTTTGCTGTGTACCCCATATGGATTCTCGTAAACTGCAAACAGGACTTCTCATGGCTTTCTTTGAACAATGGCTTTCTTCTTACCACTCTTCCATAAAGGCCAGATTTGTGGAGAGCACGACTAATAGTTGTCTTGTGGACAGATTCTCCCACCTGAGCTGTGGATCTCTGCAGCTCCTCCAGACTTACCATGGGGCTCTTGGCTGCTACTATGATGCCCCTGCCCCGAAACACCCCTCCCCCATGAGGGGGGGAAGCGCTCGCTCACTCCGTTCCTTTCCTGACCTAACAGGCTGCATGCTTGGATAAGGGTCTGGTATGGATTTTGGGGGGGGGGGGCCACACCATTTTTTTAAAAAATTTTGGCGTGGGGTTCCCCTC
>BLSH010404263.1:301933-324340 GCA_018402905.1 Glandirana rugosa | reverse complement strand
TGTATTTTATTGGGATTTTATGTGATAGACCAACACAAAGTGGCACATAATTGTGAAGTGGAAGGAAAATAATAAATGGTTTTCAATTTTTTTTTACAAATATGTGAAAAGTGTGGGGTGCATTTGTATAGCGCCCCCCTGAGTCAATACTTTGTAGAACCCCCTTTCCCTGCAATTACAGCTGCAAGTCTTTTTGGGGATGTCTCTACCAGCTTTGCACATCTAGAGAGGACATTTCTGCCCATTCTTCTGTGCAAAATATCTCAAGCTCTGTCAGATTGGATGGAGAGCGTCTGTGAACAGCTATTTTCAAGTCTTGCCACAGATTCTCAATTGGATTTAGATCTGGACTGTGACTGGGCCATTCTAACACATGAATATGCTTTGATCTAAACCATTCCATTGTAGCTCTGGCTATATGTTTAGGTCGTTGTCCTGCTGGAAGGTGAACCTCCACCCCAGTCTCAAGTATTTTGCAGACTCCAACGGGTTTTCTTCTATGATTGCCCTATATTTGGCTCCATCCATTTTCCTATCAACTCTGACCAACTTTCCTGTCCCTGCTGAAGAAAAGCATCCCCACAACATGATGCTGCCACCACCATGTTTCACGGTGGGGATGGTGTGTTCAGGGTGATGTGCAGTGAAAGTTTTCCGACACACATATCATTTTTGCTTCTTCCACATGTTTGCTGTGTGCCCCACATGGATTCTCGCAAACAGGACTTCTCATGGCTTTCTTTTAACAATGGCTTTTTCTTACCACTCTTCCATAAAGGCCAGATTTGTGGAGAGCACGACTAATAGTTGTCTTGTGGACAGATTCTCCCACCTGAGCTGTGGATCTCTGCAGCTCCTCCAGACTTACCATGGGGCTCTTGGCTGCTACTATGATGCCCCTGCCCCGAAACACCCCTCCCCCATGAGGGGGGGAAGCGCTCGCTCACTCCGTTCCTTTCCTGACCTAACAGGCTGCATGCTTGGATAAGGGTCTGGTATGGATTTTGGGGGGGGGGGGCCACACCATTTTTTTAAAAAATTTTGGCGTGGGGTTCCCCTCAAAATCCATACTAGACCAAACTAGGGTTTGGTACGGATTTGGGGGGGGGCCCACACCATTTTTTTTTTTTAATTTTGGCGTGGGGTTCCCCTCAAAATCCATACTAGACCAAACTAGGGTTTGGCATGGATTTTGGGGGGGGGGGGGCCCATGCTGTTTTTTTTTTTCAATACATTTTGCTCTGAGCACATGTTGCATGTCACAAGTCGGATCAGTTAAGATGCTGATTCGACTTGGATGCAACTTCCATTAAATTCAATGGGCTGAAATCAGACCCAAGTCGGACCAAAGTATTGCAGGAACCTTTTTAAAATTCGGACTATTTAAGACGGCTCTTATAGGGAAACACTGATTTTTACATGTCATGCGATTTGTGCTCTCAAAGTGTGTGTCTACTTCTGCAGAAACTGTTAATTTTCTCATGCCTGGTGGCCAGATTACCAGTTGTGGGCATTTGGTGCAAGGAATCGCGAAAAGGGCAAATTAAAAGAAGTTGTCTCTCTATATGATGCACCCAGTTGCACCGCCACCAGTCAGTCACTTGCCGCGCCTCTATTCGAGTGACAATCAGACTTAGAGCAATTAATAGAGTGTCACTGAAAGCTTCATTAAACCCTCCATAGACACAAGACTCCTGGGCACTCCTGTGTACGCACAGCTTTAAATGAATGCTTGAACAAATACTAGGATTAGGGGCCCGCAGACCAAGCTTCACGCTGTGCTAATGAATTACAGGGCCAGGCGATTTCACAGTAAATTTGCCAGGACTGTTTCCAGAGCATTTTCGCTGAAATTAATTAGCCGGGGAAGAGGAAACAGGGTCAGCGAGATTGTCTTAAGCTGGCAGTACCTAATTATGCACACTTGCACATCCAAATATAGCAGCCGGCTAATGTAGGTATATTTACATAGAGGCATGTATAGTGCAGCCGGCGCTGTAGTGATGAGGCACAGAAGATGAAATGTCACATATAATCAGAAGCGGCATGTACAGATAAAAGCAAACACGCTATAGTACAGTATCTGATGGCAGCGGATGTATATAGAGCGCAGGCTTTGCAGACAGATGCATGCATAATGAGATGGAGAGGTGTTCGAAGTGCAAACAAGATATATTTTTAACACAATGCACCGTCTCACCCACTTTTGGCCTAAAGAAGAGCTCAAATTGAAGAGTGGGATATTGTTCTACATTTGGCTGCAGTTGGAAGAACTCGGTACAAACTTTGATTTTAAAGGGTGATTGGGTAATATTCATAATGGCAGATCTCCGGGGCTAATATTTTTGAAATTGTATGTTTGTGCCCACCCCTAAATGCCTGTTTACACTACTTGCAGGTGGAAAACAAGCATTTCTGTGCACAATTGAACTGAAACGCGCTGCCCCCTGCAGACACACAAAGGTGTAATTAATTCTTAGTGGAACCACATTTCGCAATGAGTCAATTGGCTGCCACAAAACTGCATGTTACTGCAGTACCATGTGGTTTGGTAGGACACCATTTTAAAAGTCGTGCCTGCCATACTTGCGCGTTCCTGCATGATCGGCAGCCTACTGAAATGAAAGCGGAGCTCCACCCAAAAGGGGAAATTACACTTTAAGGCCTCCTGTTTGTGAAATGGAGCTTTTGGTGAGGAGGTGGGGAGCAGGTACCTGATTTTGACAGGCACCCGCTCCTATTTCCGCTCCGGTCACCTTAGGCAATTGGAAGCGGAAGTCCCCCCCTTCAGGACCAGTCACAGAGAGTAGCACAGTGGCCACCCAGCTGTCATAGGTGGGGGCCCATAGTAACAATACTGGCGAGGGAGGACACATGGAGAACATGACTGGGGTGGGACAGATGAGAGCTGTTTATTAAAAGTCAGCAGCTACAGTTTTTGTAGCTGCTGACTTTTAATTTTCACTTCAGAGACTGGAGCTCCGGTTTAATAGGTTGCCGAAAAAGCACCACATGCTTTCAGACACACTTTATATGGTGTGAACCATCCCTTATGGCTAGGTTCACACTATTGTGGTTTGGGAACACATGCAAAATCATGCATGGTCCCGACCCACAAGCAAATTTGTGCGGGGGTACCACTAATTCTTAATGGCACCCCTATGCATCGGCAAACATGGCACAGTTTTGCGCATGCCAAGCCATATGGTGCTGCAGCACCAAGTAGCTTGGTGTGGCACAGTTTAAAAAAAGGGCCAGGAAGGTCTTTCCTTGTGTTTTTGCAGGTAGGCAGGCCATTGAAACTAATAGGCTGCCTACACTCAGAACACAGGCCATTATAATATGAACTAGGGCTTATACTGCGTCCCGTGGATTGGCAGCATAGCTCATGATGGAGCATAGAGAAGCTCTAATTGGGTCATTAATGCTTTTTTTTTCATACCTTGTCAGATATGACTTGTAGAGAAGTAAGAGTGACCACACAAGACACGTGTGAAATTTCTGCACATGTATCTGAGAGAAAAGGGATGAGGTTTGTAATCACCAATACCATGGGTTCGAGGTGAATTCTGCAGGAGTTTGGTGGTCCTCGTAATTTTTTTTTCTAAAACAGTAATCCACTGTATGGCATAAACTTTGAACTATGGCCGACAGGCTTAGAAGGGCCAGTAAGTGGACTTTTGGGTAAGCCAACCCCTTCACTATGAAAGGGAGGGCACAGAGCAGCCATAGTGTCAGTGAATTGGAAGCTACTGTAGGGAAAGGATAGGGAAAGCTGACAATTACATAGGGAGACTTAAGGGCCAGTTAGGAAACTGTACTTTAATTTTGAATGCTAGCTCTTCTGTGCAGTCAATTCCACCTATGTCTTTTTTACATAATATTACAGGCTTTTTGTCTTTCATTTTTGTATTTGATTTGAGGACACTTTTAGCTGCTGCCCCTTCAAAAGCAAATTGTTTTGGTATTTTTTTTTTGGTGGTGGTGTTGGGGGGGGGGGGGGGGTATATTATTTTTATTTGATATTGATGGAGCCTTTATTTTAGGTTAGTCTGCTTTTTTATTTTCATTTCTTTTGTAAGGCTGGGTTCACACCATTGCGAATTGGATGTGGTTTCTCCGCATCCAATTCGCAATAGCAGGAGATTTTTACTGGTTCTCTATGGAGCCGGTTCACATATCTCTGCAGCAGGTCTGGTGCATTTTTCACAAAAACGCTGTGCGACTTTTGGTCCGTTTCCAAAATTGGGGCTGAAATCGGACCTGAAACCTTAACCAGGACGCACCAGACCCCTGCTGTGAGCCGCATGCGGTTCATATGTGAACCCAGCCTGAGTTTTTATTTTTTCTTGATCAGACATACTGTATTTTTACGTTTGGTGTGCTTAAAGCAGGACATTCACTTGTTACTATCTGTTTTAGAAGCTGATTTCTGTTTTTAGCATACCATTACATCATTTGAATGGCAAAAAAACAAAGTGCAAGAACAGTGTGCACCTAGATCATTTCACAATCTGTCACTCACATTCAAAGCATCCTCCTGTCCCCATAGATATAATAATAGTTAGGCATACCCCAGTTAGGCCTATAATCCCTGATTAAAATTGTTCTGCTACTGGATAGCTTTACATATTCTCTGGAGTCTTAATTCTCATAGTAAAATCTCAGCCTGTGCTCTTTGTTTCTAGTAAATTTGGGCCTAGGCTTCTTCATTAAAATTGTCCTGCTGCTGGCCAGTTTCATACTGCTGTATTATCTGCAGCCTCCTAATTCTTAATGAAAACTGATAGAAATTGGCCAGCAGCAGGACAGTTTTATATAAGCTAGGACAAGGACAGCCACCGCAAACTACTGGCCAAATATTCTCTGCCAATTAAAGCTTATAAGCTTTAGACGAAAAAGCATGTTGTGCTTATAAAAATGCCTCGTTTCTCAAAATGAAATTAATCAGTTTGGGGTGCTCCAGATTTGCCTATAACTGCTGAATTAGGCCTGGGGACACCATAAACTGGAAAGTGTAGATTCTGGTCCCAGTGCTGAGATCTTTCAGTGCAGTAAGGTTGGGTCTTTAGAACACAGGCATGGGGAGGAAAGTATCCAAACAAGAAACAACATTTACTTAAAGTAGTACTAAACCATAGGTCACCCAAATCTTGATCTCTGATCTCTACGCATTTCGCCAGGCATTGGCTTCTTCAGGAGATCCTACAGATATTGGGGAACAGATTACAGTCATATATAACATACAAGATGTAAACATCTTACAATTTTCCACATGTAATGATCAAAACAGGTACTCAGATACAAACAATCAGAGGCGCCGAGCGCTTAATCCAAATCATCAGATCCGGGCCCACCCAGCAACTGGGGGCAACACACCAGGGGTACTACAGCTGTTGGGGAATAAAAGATCTACCCTTGCCTTGATGAGAGCTATCAGGAATGACAGATAAGGCAGCCTTCTGCTGCTGTCTTGGGTGACATAATAGTCCTGGAAACTGAACTTTCCAAGACCTATTGTCATTTAAACTTCCTGAAAGGAAAACGTGTCATTGACACATGCAAATTCTAAACTTCTTAATTTGGTTTTTAATTCCAGTGGGATAACAAGAAAACACTGAAATTATGGTATTTGTTAAGCAAATGTGTATATTTGATCTTGCTAATTTATTTTAAATTGGTAAACTAGTCAGAAAATCTCATTTAGCTAAAATAAGTAACATAAGAAAAGCGTAATCTTTAGCAAAGTTTCACAGAGGTTTATTTAGGACACACCTGATATTGAAAGTCAAACTAGGAAACCATTTTCATGCCTAATTTTCTTGCTTCAGAGACATAATTGGTTCCTAGGGATGTGATGCCATCTGAATTCTAATGAATGGCAACCTGCCTAATAAAATATCAGCATTTAGGTAACCGGTGCATTTTGAAAGGTTCATAAACCATAATTATAGTTTGGTTTTGTATACAAGTGCACTGCAGGGGCCCCCGGCGCAGTACAAGATGGGTTTGCAAGAGAATTGGGGTTTAACGTATATGTAAATTCACTAAGGTCACTAAAATCTAATGTAAGCTGTAACGTGGTAATTTTAAATGTTACTGGACTGCTTAACACAACCCATGCTAAATGCACAATACCATTCGCAGTGGCGGCTGGTGAAATTTTAGGATGGGGGCTCCAGACCCCGCCCTTCCTTTTTGACCCCTCACACTTTTCATAAGCCCCACCCCTTTTAGTTTCCGCCCCTTGGGTCAGGAGTATACAGCTCAGCATCACCAGATAGGGTATACAGCATCACAGATAGGGGTATACAGAGTCACCAGATAGGGGTATACAGAGCCACCATATGGCAGTATACAGAGCCACCATCTAGCAGTATACAGAGCCCCAGATAGCAGAATACAGAGTCACCATATAGCAGTATACAGAGTCACCATATCACAGTATACAGAGTCACCATATCACAGTATACAGAGTCACCATATAGCAGTATACAGAGTCACCATATAGCAGTATACAGAGCCACCATCTAGCAGTATACAGAGCCCCAGATAGCAGAATACAGAGTCACCATATAGCAGTATACAGAGTCACCATATCACTGTATACAGAGTCACCATATCACAGTATACAGAGTCACCATATAGCAGTATACAGAGTCACCATATAGCAGTATACAGAGCCACCATCTAGCAGTATACAGAGCCCCAGGTAGCAGAATACAGAGTCACCATATAGCAGTATACAGAGTCACCATATAACAGTATACAGAGTCACCATATCACAGTATACAGAGTCACCATATAACAGTATACAGAGTCACCATATCAAATGTAAAAAAATATATATTTTTAGACAATTAAATATGATATACTTTCCTATCTATTTACTAATGCTAGCAGCATGATGATTAAAAATAATCAATGTTGTTTGGGAAAGTGAAGTTCCACTTTAAGTCAAATTCTACACAATTGATGATAGTCTTGTTGTTCAATTGGCAAATCATCCCCTTTTCCCATGATATTTTAATGCTAGGATATCATCATCATGGCCAGCGATCATATACCAAGATGACACATTTGCTCTGCAAAAAATGAAATCTTTATGACAGCCGAGCTGTTTGGATGACATGCTTACCGTGTGTCATGTCACCCTAAGAGCTGCCATCACCTGGTATTGATAAAAAAAATATATACCAAAAGGGAAACTCATTAGATTTAGAAGAAATTGTACTTTTGAGCAGGATTTTTTTGCACAAGAAGTCTTAGAACTTTCTATAAAACTAAAAGATTTTTACAAAAAAAATATGCTGCGTCTATTTTAGATCAGGAAATAAAATATGTATCTGGCTTAGATAGAAGTAAACTGCTAGAATAAAGGGACCAAAATTAACCACTAACTAATAATATGGAATGGGTGTTGATCACTAATTTGTATCTGTCTTTTAAAGAAAAAATAAAATTTTAGCCAAAAAAATGCCCCTGAAAAGGAATAAAATAGGGCCACATTTACATTTTTTGTTGAAAAGTTTTTTTGCCTGCAAAAAAGATGTTTACAGATGCCTGTAAATTATGTTATAAAATAAATGTACAGTAACTGCTAAGTAGGAGCAGATTAGACTTTAACCACGTCACTTCTCTCCTAAATGTAAAACTCATAATTTTTTTGCTAGAAAATTACTCAGGACCCCCAAACATTATATATGTTTCTTTAGCAGAGACCCTAGGGAATAAAATGGCAGTCGTTGCAACTTTTGTGTCTTTTTTATGTCACACGGTATTTGCGCAGCAATTTTTCAAACCTTGTTTCTTTAAAATAAAACAGTTTCATGAATTTAAAAAAAACAGAACAGTAAAGTTAGCCCTTTAGTGAAAGTAAGTAAATAGATACCTAACATGTCACACTTTAAAATTGCGCATGCTTGTGGAATGGCTCCAACTTTGGTACTTAAAAATATCCATAGGGAATGCTTTAATTTTTTTACAGGTTAACAGTTTAGAGTTACAGAGCAGAGGAGGTCTTGGGCTAGAATTGTTGCTCTTGCTCTAACGCTCGTGACGACACCTCACATGTGTGCTTTGAACACCATTTACATATGTGGGTGCGAATTACATATGCGTTCACTTCTGTGCATGAGCATGCGGGGATGGGGACGCTTTAAATTTTTATATTTTTTTTTTACACTTTCTCTTTAATTTTTTTTTTTGATCACCTATTACAAGGAATGTTTACTTCCGCCGGTCCGGAAGTGATGTCATATCGTTGTGCCCGGGCCTCCGAAGGTCATAGAGATGGTTGGGGACTATCTGGTCACCGGAAATCTCTATGCTCAACTTACAGCGCCTGCGGATTCCTTCCTTCTCCAGCTCGCTGATCGCACAGACAAGCAGGTAGAAGCACTGGAGGGTTGTGGGAGGGGGGTCATCCCCTCCTGCCATCTGTAAGAAGGATCAAGTGGCTGAACTGCCACTATGATTGTTCTTACTATGCAGGGAGAAAAAGATGATATCTAAATGATGCCTGCAGCTGCACTCATTATTCAGATATCCCCACTCAAAGTCCAGGGCATCATATGACATTCATGGGTGTGAAGTGGTTTTAAGTATAAAGCCCCTTTCACATCAGCCGACCGATCGGTCCACCCATTGTTCTTTATGGGGCGGCAGATGTCAGCAGACACGTTTCCACTCTCACCCGCCGGCATCCGATCCGGTCTGCTAAAAGCAGACGGATGGAGATACATTCTCCATCCATGCAGCAGATCAGAACAGATGACAATTGTATGAAAACGGACATGCAGTCTGTCTCCATCCGATCGTCATAGAAAGCAGCAGGCTGCGTCTTTGCATAGAGTCTTCACCCCCTCCCTCCCATGTACTTATACTTGTATATACTGGCCATACAATGTGCAATCTGATTGTAAATCTCTGTATGATTTCCTTTAGATGTACCAAAACTATTTAATAGGAGGACCCACCTGAGCAATCTGGAGCAGGTGAGACAGCTTTGTAACCTCCTCTTCAACCCACCGCTCCAGGTACCAAGTGCTCAGGCTGAAAGGTTTCTGATAACCTCCAGTTCACAGAAAAAGTCGGCACCCCAGGAAGTCAGCATGTACGGTCATCCTATATTAAAAAAAAGTAGTGGAATATAGCCAAATAAAAATCGCATTTCAGCCATTTGGCCTTAATCATGGTTCACATGAACGCTCTATTCAATTTGTATCGAATTTGGCAGGCCCTTGCACTATATAGTTGATGGTAGATCTGAAGGAGATTGTATAATCAGATTGTACAGTGTATGGCCACCTTAAAGAAAGAAGTAGGAAAGTGGGTAGAAATAAAAAACTAAGTGGTCCAGTAATGAGGGAAGTGTGCTCCTGAGAGGTAAAGCACCCCCTTTTATGTGATGCAGTAAGGCAGTGCATGGTGGGATATGAAGTCTCCTGGATGATCACATTATGCTACATGAAGTCAGGACTCGGAATGCATTTTTGAAATTTTGAGATGTGCATATTGAAGGCTGCCATGGGCTAGGTACTGTAAGTGAGAGATTAGCACATTGGGATGGTTGAGGCAGAAGGGACATTAGAAAAGGCTTCTCTTTATTATGAAAAGTGAAACTCTGCCTGAAAAGGTGAACTTTTTCTTAAAAAAAGCTTGTGCATCCTATAGTAACTGGATTTAGTGCTTGTTTAGACTGCCATAAAGAAGCCTTTGGGTGAATTCAATGGGCCAATTCAACTAAGATGACTACTATATCTACTACTGTGGACATAAATCTCTCAGAAGAAATGGTGTAGCCCTCATAGTCAACAAAAGAGTGAGGAAAGCAGTACTGGGGTACAATGCCAAAAACGACAGGATGATCTCAGCCCATATCAACGGCAAACCAATCAACATCGCAGTAATTCAAATTTATGCACCAACCTCTGATGCTGACGTTGACCGCTTTTATGAAGATCTAAAACACCTTTCAGAACCAACTCCAAAAAAAAAGATATCCTTCTTATAATGGAAGATTGGAATACTAAAGTAGGAAGCTAAAGCATATCCGGAATAACAGGTATATATGGCCTTGGAGTACAAAATGAAGCAGGACAAAGGCTAATAGAGTTTTGTCAAGAGAACACACTGGTAATAACAAACACTCTTTTCCAACAACCAAAGAGGAGACTCTACACATGGACATCACCGGATGGTCAATACAGAAATCAGATTGATTATATTCCCTGCAGCCAAAGATGAAGAAGTTCTATATAACAAGACCTGGAGCTGACTGTGGCTCAGACCATGAGCTTCTTATGGCAAAATTCAGGCTTAAATTGAAGAAAGTGGGAAACACCACTAGACAGATATGATCTAGATCTGATCCCTTGTGAATACTCAGTGGATGTGACAAACAGATTTAAGGGATTAGATCTGTTAGAATGCCTGAGGAACTATGGAAGGAAGTGTGTAACATCGCACAAGATGCAGCAATGAAAACCATCCCAAAGAAGAAGAAATGCAAGAAAGCAGAGTGGCTCTCTGATGAGGCTATACAAATAGCTTAACAAAGAAGGAAGGCAAAAGGCAATGGAGAAAGAGGAAAATATATCCAACTGAATGCAGACTTCCAGAGGATAGCAAGAAAAGACCAAAAGACCTTCTTAAACAATCAATGCAAAGAATTAAAGGAAAACAACAAATCGGGAAAGACTAGAGAGCTGTTAAAAAAAACAATATTTTTTACTTTTTGCTATAATAAATTTCCAAAAAAAAAAAAATTTCTTCATCAGTTTAGGCCAATATGTATTCTTCTACTTATGTTTGGTAAAAAAAATTGCAATAAGTGTATATTGTGCAAAAGTTATAGCATCTTCAAAATAGGAGATAGATTATTTATTTTTTACTATTAATGGCGGTGATCAGCGATTTTTAGCGGGACTGGGACATTACGGAGGACAGATTGGACACTTTTGACACTTTTTTTTGGGACCATTGATATTTATACAGCGATCAGTGTTATAAAAACGCACTGATTACTGTATAAATGTCACTGGTAGGTGTTTCTAACTGTGGGGGGAGTGTAGTGACTGGGAGCAGAGAGTGGTCGTCTGTTCATAGTGATTAGGAACCGGGATCTGTCTGTTTACATTGCCAGATCCCCACTCTGCTTCTCTGTGGAGCAATCGCAGGTGGCCAGCGGACATCGTGGCCGCCGGCCATGCACAGTAGCTTCCCCGCCATGCAGCAGGCGCCTGCTATAGCTGTTTAAAGGGCCCTGATTAGGTACAAAGTCCCTCTTTCCTCCTCATTTGTCCCTCATTTTGGTTTAATCTATATAGTTGTATATAAAATGTACTTTCTATCCTTAAAAAAGTGTTTCCCAGTGCTAAACCTTTCATCCAATTTCTAAACTACTGCATCTGTAAATTTCAAAAAGCAAATAAACCAATAGCAGAGGTAAATAACAAGCACTTATGTGGGTTTAACCAATCATTTTTTAGTATAATTCTCCTTTAAGGGGGCGTGGCAGGGGGTGTGTCCTATGCCTACATACTTTTGCTAATAGGTGTCCCTCGTTCCCATCTCAAAAAATTGGGAGGTATGCATGGAGTGCCCTACAGGAAGTGATGGAAACTCCCCAGTAGGGACACAGCCAAGTAAACTTTTTGCTTTAGTTTTTAGACATTTCAGGAAGAAATGCCAATTTGTCTTGGCATCTTGTTATTGTCAGCTTCGAAGGGATAAAGTAAATAGGGGAGATAAGCCTCTGCCAGTGTATTTGCTACAGATTAACTGAAAACAGAACTAATGCAAATGCTATCTCCTGCAGTATGATAATATCATGCGGGCAGCCAGGCGGCAGCGACTGTGGGAGGCATGCCGATACTAGTGTTTTATCAAGGCCTGTTGCTTGTTCATAGAGCAGCCCAGGAAATTTCTAAATTACCCCCTTGCTGGAAGTACGAGGCGTCTAATTGTTTCTTCTTAACTGAGAAAGGGGAAAACTCAGCCTGATTCCAGTAATTTCCAAATATCTCATTACTAGATTTAATTAAGCTTTTCCACTAGCTCTATAAACACCGGGATCCCACTTGGTTAAGCTTTAGAAAGAAAAGTTGTGCTTCGATTCAAGGCGGTGTTTGCTTTTGGCGAGCCAGCCATGCCAAATAGGCAAAAACATGTATTATATCACATGTGCCATTATACCATTACAACGCTGTTTTATCTAAAGTGGCACATACTGCAAACCTTTGTTTTAACCACTTGATTTCCAGGAAGGTTTTACCCCCTTCATGACCAGGACATTTTTTGCAATTCAGCACTGCGCTATTTTAACTCGCAATTGCTTGGTCATGCAACACTGTACAAGCAAGTAAAAGAATTGAGCCGGCAACTATGTAGTCCATATAACGATTTTAAACTGACACATTTCTGCAGCAGCCTTAGTCGTAGGGTTGCCACATCATCCCTTTAATCCAGGACACATATGAATTACCCAGGTTCTGAGGCTGATTTAATGGAGATGAGGCACCAAGTGAGTTTAATTACCAACTTAATTGCCAAAAGAACCTGTGTAATTAATATGTGTCCTGGATTAAAGGGATGATATGGCAACCCTACTTAGTCGTAGCCTTATGCTACAACTCATGCTACGACTAAGGCTGTTACCGAAATGCGTCAGTTGTTTTGCTTGTCACTTCATGTAACCAACCATTAAAATCGCTATATGGACTACAGAGTTGCCGGCTCAATCCATTTACTTGCTTGTTCTGTGGTGTGTAAGCACACTGAGCCTGAGCACCTGAAAGAGGATCTTGCAAATTGGACTGGGAGTTCCCCGTTGTGTGTGCTGCCTCTCTTCAAACTTAGCATGCAACACTGTACCCAAATGAAATTTAAATCATTTTTTCACACAAATAGAATTTTCTTTTGGTGGTATTTAATCAACACTCAGTTTGCTATTTTTTTGCTATGTACTGTAAATGAAAAAATGCCAAAAAATTTGAAAAAAAAAAACAAATTTTTCTTAGTTTCTGTTATAAACGTTTGCAAACAAATAATCTTTCTTCATAATTTTTGAAGGGAATTGCAGCTGGATTGCAAATGAAAAATTGAACCTCAACCCCCCCAAAAATGATTGAAATAAAGGTATGAAAAGGTGCTTGAAAGGGATCAATCAACATATTAACCACTTCAGCAACGGAAGGATTTACCCCTTTCGTGACAGGAGCACTTTTTGGGATTTGGCACTGCGTCGTTTTAACTGACAATTGCGCGGTCATGTGACGTTTTTACCCAAGCAAAATTGACATCCTTTTTTCCCCACAAATAGAGCTTTCTTTTGGTGGTATTTTATCACCTTTGCAGTTTTTTTATTTTTTGCGCTATAAACAAATAAAGAGTGACAATTTTGAAAAAAAAATAAATATTTCTTACTTTTATTATAATACATGTCCAAAAAAAAAAATATAAAAAAATGAATTTATTCATCAGTTTAGGCCGATATATATTCTTCTGCATATTTTTGGTAAAAAAAAAAAATCGCAATAGGCGTATATTGATTGGTTTGCACAAAAGTTGCCGCATAGACAAACCATGAGAATTAATTTATGCCATTTTTACCATTTTTTTTTACTAGTAATGGTGGTGATTTGCGTTTTTTATCAAGACTGCGGCTTTGTAGCAGACAGATCGGACATTTTTTACACTTTTTGGGACCATTGACATTTATACAGCGATCAGAGCTAAAAATAGCCACTGATTACTGTATAAATGTCACTGGCAGGGAAGGGGTTAACCTGAAGGGGGCGATCAAGGGGTTAACTGTGTTCCCTAGGCGTGTTCTAACTGTGTGGGGGCTGGGCCGGCAGGGGCATGACAGATCTAACTGATCCCGATTACAGGGATCAGTAGATCTCTGTCATGCCGCTTGACAGTGTCGGGAACCGCTGTGTTTACATCGGTGGTTCCCTGCTTTCCTGCTGTGCCAGGCGATCGCGGGTCGCCAGCAGACATCGAGTCTGCCCGACGTGCGACCACACTTAGGGAGTGTGCGGCGGGCACGAGAGCACACCACTGGCGGCGCGCTCCCACACACTAGCTGCGCATGCGCGAATTGCCATTAGTAAACGGCGATTCGCGCTACGCTGTCACTCTGCAGCAGGAAATGTACGCGAGACGGTCGGGAACCAGTTACAATTCCAGATTTTTAATTAATATATTAAAGAGACATATATAGTAGTGATAACAACACTGTTGTTTGTCAATACATCTCCACAGTTTGTTTGATCACAAAGAATTCATTCTGTGTTAAGCTGTTTTCATTGTGTCACATCCCGACATGTTTTGCCAATCAAGGCTTCTTCAGGGGACTTGAGAAGATACAGAAACGTAAACCAGATTAACACCAAGGAATCCCAGCTAGCCGCCCTGGCAAGGAGTAACTGCCAAGCGTGACTGCAGGAGACATATGCAGACCAAGATGTAGACAATACTTCTACAGTTTTAAACCAGGGGCCAGGTAAGTGCACTTCCCGTTGCATCCAATGGACAGCACAACAACCACCAAACGGCCCCTGGGACTCCAGCAGGGAGTTGATTGGCAAAAACATGTTGGGATGTGACACGATGAAAATGGCTTAACACAGAATGAATTCTTTGTGATCAAACAAACCGTGTAGATGTATTGCCAAACAATAGTGTTTTTATCACTACCATATATGTATTTTTAATATATTACTTAAAAATCTAGAATTTTAATGTTGATTGATCCTTTTGTAGCACCATTTTAATCCCTACATTACCCAAACCCATGTTTCAATCTTTCTTCATACATGTAGGCCCAATGTATTCTGCTCCATTGCTTTGGTAAAAAAAAATAACCCAAATCAGTGTATATATTATTTAGGACGTGTGAAAGTTAGAGTCTTCAAGCTATGGTATATATATATTTGAAAATTGATCAATCCTGATGTACTGACTGCCTCCCTCATTTCTTAAAGTGGTAGTAAACGCTTTTTTTTCGAAATTGTACTATAATAAGGCTTGCTTGTAGGTACAATGAATAAAGTTTAGGAAATACAGTATTCACACTGGATGCAGCTGGTGACCTGACCGGTGCATGCGCTCTGAAGGTGCGGCATTTCATGCCAGATCTTCAGAGCTCCATGCTGGAGCCAAGGGCTCCCATGCTGATGCGCAGGAGTCACATCATTGCGGCCCTGGCCACTCACACAGCCGGAGCTCACGAACCCAGAAGAAGGACTGGATGGAAGATGGAAGCCTTGTCAGCGGTGACAGTGCGTTGCTGAAGGACTTCGTTCTAAGGTAAGTGTTTCATAATGTTCTAGTAAGCGATGCACCTGGCCATCCACATGAAATGTTGTTTATCAGACCAGGCCATCTGTAGGCAGTTTTCACTGTGGATATGGGTCAGCATGGGCACCCTGACCGGTCTGTGGCTATGCAGCCCCACACACAACAACCTGCGATACCCCTCTATCAGAACCAGCATTCATTTTTAGAAATGAAGCTTCAATAACTCTTCTATTGGATCGGACTTGATGGGCCAGCCTTCGCTCCCCATGTGCATCAATGAGCCTTGGCTGCCCATGACCCTATTGTGGGTTCGCCGGTTTTCCATCTTTGAATCACTTTTGGTCAGTCCTGACCTCTGCAGGAACATCCTACAAGAGTTGCAGTTTTGGAGTTGCTCTGACCCAGTCATTTAGCCATTACAATTTGGCCCTTGTCAAAGTCGCTGATATCCTTACTGTGGCCCATTTGTATCAACACATCAACTTCAGGGAGACCACGCTCACTTGCTGTGTATATTTCACTGTTTTCTTTTAAATTGTATTAGCATTTTATTTATAGTTGGTGCTTATCATTTTATTCAGATCTGGGTCTATTGGAGGTCTCTGCAATAGAAGAGGCATTATATTCACCTCTGCGGAGAGCCGTGTTTCCTACTTCCAACATTTTCAGAAGTGTTGAATGACTGTGTGCCTTACTAGAACTGTGGGTCCTTACTCTGACGCCTATGTCACTGATGTGTCATGTAGTTGCATAGGGGTCAATGGCTGGAACCACAGTGAATGACGAAGTCAGTATACTATCATATTTTATTGTAGGACCCTTCCTTAAGCATTTTTTTTATTCAACAGCATTGCCAGCATGCCTTCAGTGATGCAATGCCCATTGTATAACAGTATTTTTTATTGCTTTCTGTGTCCACATCAGGAAGCCAACATGTCTTACTATTTGTCTTGCTGACTGATGCCACTTGGACAATCTGTGAAGAGAAATCACTATGGGCATCACAAGTGGGACAAGGGGTTAGTGGGTACCCTATTTAAAGAGACCCTGTCACCAGACCATTCATTTAAACATCAATATGTATGATTATATGTGCATTTGATGTTTTTTATGGCTCCACCCCCCCTCCCCCCCGCCGAGTGCCACCACAGCAAGCCGCTCGCCATGGTGGCACTCATGCATAGTAGTTCCCAAACCCCACTCTGTGTGTCCATAAGACACACAGAGCAGGGCTCTGCCCACTCCCTCCTCACTGGCTCTGATAGACATTAGGGGGAGCCAATGGCTCTCGTGCACATCACTGGATCAAGATCAGGCTTAGGTATGTAATTGGGGGGGGGGATTGCAGGGGAAGCTGCATGCAGAAGCTTTTTTATTTTACTGCATAAAATGCAGTATGGTATAGAAAAAAAAACCTCTGCCTTTACAATCATTTTACCACTTGTCGACCAGATGCTGCTGATCATGGATCGAGGTGAAGAGCCAATCAGTGGTTCTTTATCACGTGATCAGCTGTGTCTGATCAACAGTAAAGAGTTGCCAGTTATCGGCACTCCTTTCCTCATGACAGCATGAGAGTCGGAGAAGAGAGCCGATAACCGGCTTCTCTAAAAGGCACGTGTACACTGATAATCAGGGCACTGATTATCAGTGTCCTGATTATCAGTGCAGTCCCACCACTAATGCAAATCTGTGCCCACCAGTGCTGCCAATCAGTGCCTACCAGTGCTGCCTATCAGTTCCCATCAGTGCCTCCTCACCTATCAGTGCCACCTACTAGTGCCCATCAGTGCCACCTATTAGTTCCACCTATCAGTGCTGCCTATCAGTGCACATCAGTGCAGCCTCATCAGTGCCCACCAGTGCCACCTCATGAGTGCAGCCTATCACTACCCATCAATGCCCATCAGTGCTGCCTCATCAGTGCCCATCAGTGTATCCTTATCGGTGAACATCAATGAAGGAGAAAAATTGCCTGTTTGCAAATTTTTTTAACAAACTATGAAAACTTTTTTTTTTTTTTTTTTCAGTATTTCTTTGTTTATTTAGCAAAAAATAAATAAAAAAAAGCCCAGTGGTAAATACCACCAAAAGAAAGCTCTATTTGTGTGAATAAAATGATAAAGATTTCATTTGGGTACAGTGTTACATTACCGCGCAATTGTCATTCAAAGCGCGACAGCGCTGAAAGCTGAAAATTGGCCTGGGCAAGAAGGGGGTAAAAGTGCCAAGTAGGCAAGTGGCAGCCACCACTTAATGGCAATCTTTAGTATACTGTTCTGCTCCCTTCCCTGCAGCTACATGAAATGTTATGCATGAAGGTGAGGGGAGGGGCGGAGGAGCTGGGTCAGCACAAAGAGTTATTAGACATTCCTAGAGGAGGAGAGGATTATGACCTGCAAGGAGGGATGGGGGTGTGCTGGGGATTTTCTAGCAAGTTCAAAGGCTCATTGTAATTAATGAAACATCATTTATGGAAAGGAAAAACACTGGAAGATAGCATGATACTTTTTAATTTTTCTGCTTTTTGACAGGTTCTCTATAAAGTATTTTTATGCAGCTCTGAATGTGGATGAAACACGCAATGAGTAGGAGACGCAGCTGGACTGATGAGGCCAGAATGCTGGACATTTATTTTGCTACTCTGATCTGCCTTTCAGACTTTGCTTTGCTGATCCTTTTGTGCTTATGAATTTTTATCATTCTTTTGCAAACCTTCAAGAACTGTATATTGTTGTAATCAGTAAGCTTTTGTACCTGGCCATTGTCCTGAAGCACAGCCTTGAGTACATCTTTATTCAATCACCTCTGTGCCTATTTTTTCCAATACTGAAAGCCTTGTTATAGACAGCAGCGCATTGAAAAACGAAAGCGAAAAATATATGTAATGAATGAGGAGCCCGTGAATGCGTGTGATAAATGCGCCATACTGTTACATTTATTCTCTTTTGTAACCTTGCAGGGTGAACATAAAAAGAATGTAAAGAGAATGTACAATCAGATTGAAGATGTGTGGTCAGTGGTCAGTGAGATATGCTGAAAGAGAAATGTTCTACCTCTGTTCCAATTTTCTCTTTTACTATAGCAGTGCTTACAGACTTTAGATTGCAGCCATCCCACCATCAAATGGTCATTCCTTTAAATCAGTGGTCTCGAAACTGCGGCCCGGGGGCCAGATGTGGCCTTTTGGTCGCCATTATCCGGACCTTGGAGTGCTTTTCTTCCCACTGATGCAAAACAATATTCCTCCCACTGACACCAACAATGGGGCACAATTCTTCCTACTGACACCAACAATGAGGCATCATTTTTCCTACTGATATCAACAATGGGGCACTATTTCTCCCATTGACACCAATGGTGGGGCACTGTTCCGTGCACTGATACCAATGATGGAGCACTATTCCTCCCACTTACACCAATGATGGGACGCTATTTCTCCCACTAATACCAATGATGGGACACTATTCCTCCCACTGACACCAATGATGGGGCACTATTCCTCCCACTAATGCCAATAATGGGACACTATTCCTCCCACTTACACCAATGTTGGGACACTTTTCCTCCCACTAATACCAATGATTGGGCACTATTCTTCCACTGACACCAATGATGGGTCACTATTCCCCCCACTGATGCCAATGATTGGGCACTATTCCTCCCACTGACACCAATGATGGAGCACTATTTCTCCCACCTACACCAATAATGGGGTACTATTCCTCCCACTAATACCAATGATGGGGCACTATTCCTCCCACTAATACCAGTGATGGGCCACTATTACTCCCACTGACATCAATGATGGGGCACTATTCCTCCCACTGATACCAATGGTGGGCACTTTTCTTTCTCTTGACACCAATGATGGCTCACTATTCCCTCCGCTGACACCAATGATAGGGCACTTTTCTTTCCACTGATACCAATGATGGGACACAATTCCTCCCACTAATACCAATGATGGGGCACTATTCCTTCTCCTGACACCAATGATGGGACACAATTCTTCCCACTAATACCAATTATGGAGCACTTTTCTTTCCACTGATACCAATGATGGGCACTATTCCTTCTCCTGACACCAATAGTGGAGCAGTGTTCATTCCACTGATACCAATGATAGGCTTTATGCCTTCTGCTGACACCAATGATGGGGCACTATTCCTCCCACTAATACCAATGATGGGAAACTTTTCTTTAGACTGATACCAATGATGGGCATTATTTCTTCTCCTGACTCCAATAGTGGGGCACTCTTCCTTCCACTGATACCAATGATGGGCAGTATTCATCCCACGGACACCAAAGATGCATTGTTTACTCCCACTGATGCCAGGACAATTTCTACTCCCAATGCAATAGTCCAGCCCCCCTAAAGTCTGAAGGACAGTAAACTGGCCCTTTGTTTAGAGAGTTTGGAGACCCTTGCTTTAAATGATCTTCATCAATGAAAATGATCTTACACATGCAATTTTACCCAATGTAACCCAATGTGCACTTATTTGAGGAAGATCGCGTATAAAGTGGTATTAACGCCAAAACCAAAAGTGTAATATATTGCAGCTTACCAGTCATTAGATGTGGTGGCTGCATTAGCTTCTTTTTTTTTCTTTAGTATTTTCATTTGGTGATCTGGCCAATAACACACCTACTGTATTAGAGTGCACCTACTCTGGATGAAGGAGCACAGGGGGGAAACTTTGAACAGAAGCACCGTCAGTCTGGGGGGGGTGATGTTAGATGTACCAAAAGATGAAACCTACAAAAAAAGTGCAAACTGCGGGGATATTAAGTTGTATTTTGAAATTAGAGAAAGTAGTTTCATGAAAACAGGAACTGATTCGATGGGTCAAAACATTAGATGCGGGCAATGAAGGGGAATTTGCATTTACATTAGATAGGTTTAGTGTTGAGGTTAGATGAAGAGTTATGGTTAAAGGCAGGGTCTGTGTGAGGATACAACCACAGCTAGAGTGAGGGTAAAGTGAGGTCCTCCCTATGAGAAAATTGGAAGAAAAATTCTGTGCGTGGAACGAATGTTCGATTTTCATAAAGTGTGTACACAATTTTCAACATCCGATTCAGATTTTCCAAACAAAAATTTCAGAAGAGACAAACTCCAAAATGTTTCATATGTGAACAGAACTAACGATTTTCATTTAATGTGTATTGTTTTCGTATGCCTGCATAACCAAACGCCCCATTTTCTTATAGTGTGTACCCAGCTTTAGTTTAATGGTTACCAGGAGGATAAGTGTAAGGGTTACAGAGTGTTAATATAAGGGTTACATGCAGCATTATAGGAAGGGTTAATTTGAAATTTACCAGAGGTTATTATTGCAGGAAGGGTTAGGGTTATGTAGAGGGTTAGTGTTAGGGTCACAGATAGGGTTAGTTGGTGTTATGGTTACAGGGAGGGCTAATGTGAGGGATACAGGGACAGTAAGTGTTAGGGTTACAGGAGGAGTAAGTGGGGGGGCACAGGTTCATTAATTGTTTAGGGCTGCAAAAGGGTTAGTGTGAGGGATACAGGGACAGTAAGTGTTAGGGTTATGGAGGGTTAAATGTGAGGGATACAGAGACAGTAAATGTTAGGGTTACAGGAGGGGTAAATGTGAGGGACACAGGGACAGTAAGTGTTAGGGTTACAAGAAGGGTTAGTGTGAAGGATACAGGTACAGAATAAGTGTTTAGGGTTACAGAAGGGGTGGAGGGATACAGGGACAGTAAGTGTTAGAGTTACAGAGGGGTAAATGTAAGGGATACAGGGACAGGAAGTGTTAGGGTTCACAGGAAGGGTTAGTGTGAGGGATACAGGGACAGTAAGTGTTAGGGTTACAAGAAGGGTTAGTGTGAGGGATACAAGGACAGTAAGTGTTAGGGTTAAGGAGGGGTAAATGTAAGGGATACAGGGACAGTAAGTGTTAGGGTTCACAGGAAGGGTTAGTGTGAGGGATACAGAGACAGTAAAGGCCTGTATTCGCGGTCCGATTGTTGGCCAACAATGGTCGTCCATCAGCCTGTTGTCCGATAATCTGACCGTTAGTACACACGATTTGACAGCCGATTTCCAATTGTCATCCAACAGAAGATGGCTGACAAGACTAAAAAACTTTTGTTGGCCACAAGGCATTGGCCGATTGTTGGCTCCTGTGTACAGAAGTTGGCAAACAAAAGTTGGAAGTGCAAAATAGCATACTCAGGAATCCAGGAAGTGTTCGGTTGTGTAAACCTGCGTTCCTAATTCACAAATCACATTCACCTGAACTTCCTCTTTATATACTCGTAACCCGTCACTACGTTCGGCTTTGTTGGATGATTACTTGACTACCGTCTGTACACTAGAAGAAACCGCTGACAGCCGTGTGGTCGTACGTTAATCGGCGCGTGTGTAGGAGGCTTTAGTGTTAGGATTACAAGAAGGGTTAGTGAGAGGGATACAGGGACAGTAAGTGTTAAGGTTATGAGAAGGGTTAGTGTGAGGGATACAGGGACAGTAAGTGTTAGGGTTATGAGAAGGGTTAGTGTGAGGGATACAGAGACAGTAAGTGTTAGGGTTACAAGGAGGGTTAGTGTGAGGGATACAGGGACAGTAAGTGTTAGGGTTACAAGGAGGGTTAGTGTGAGGGATACAGGGACAGTAAGTGTTAGGCCTCATGCACGCAGGACGTTTTTACAGCTGCTGTTAGGGGCGTTTGATGTTTTTTTTAACTGTATCTAAAAGCCCCCCCAAGTTAGCCTATGTGTCCATGCACACGTAAAGTGTCAGAGGCATTTGGAGGTATAAGTGTTTAGGGGCAGTAGAAAAAACGACAGCCTGTGCTTCCAAGAGCAGTAAAAACGGAAAACGCCAAAAACCACGTCTAATGCGGCTAAACGTGCCAAGCCGCGTTTAGCCACATTTAGCGTTTTTAGGTGCTTTTATATTATAGTGAGTGTTTTTAATTAAAAAACACTAATGCCAAAAAATGCGGGAAATTCGCAAAAACGCGGAAAAAACGCTAATATAAAAACATAGCTAAACCCAAAAAAAAAAACAGGTGTTTTTAGCGCTGCTGTAGCGCTGGCATTTTAAAGCGTCCTGTGTGCATG
>BLSH010404263.1:284949-298196 GCA_018402905.1 Glandirana rugosa | reverse complement strand
TATTAAAGATGCTTTGACCAATATTGCCTGACCACCACTTCACCATCTACTATTAGCTAATTGACCACACATGACAGCGGTTGGAGTTTAATGGCTATAGCAGCCTTTTATTAATAAATTGTAAATAATATATTAACGTTCAGTACAGAATTAAATGGGAGCCCAAGGTCCTTGTGGGCATCTACTTCAAGTACCTGCAGACACCAAAATTAGGTCTCCAGCTGCAGAAACCCTGACTCGGAGACAAACCAATAATCAAATGTACCACCAACAAGAATAATGGGAGCTGTACTCAAGATGGGTCCCTAAAAATGTACCTTTTTGTCTATAATAAAAATACATCCAAGGACCTTGTACCCCACCAGCTGCCATGAGATAAATGCACGATTCCCATATCTTTCCAAAATACCAAAGAACAACCAGAAACTATAAAGGAGGGAGGGTGGGGGTTGTCCCGACCAGGTTCTCTTCCAACTAAAGGCTTCCTAGACCCCTCTATGTTCCCAACCCTGGAAGCCCCGCTACTGCTGCCCTATCCATTAATTTGGTGAGTACCACCTGAATCCTGTTTAATTTTAATCCACATTTAGTACCCTCTAGCTTAATGTGCTAGCTGTAAATATTTTTTTTCTGTTATTGCAGGTAAATTTGGCTTGGCTGGTAGCCAAGTCTGGGTTGATACTGAGTCAAGGTTCAGTGAGGCTGGATGACTCAGGAAGCAGCACTTTTGGTATCTCCCCCTACTTGTTGGAACCTTGGAGAAGCTTCCAGAAGAATAGGTGGGAGGTTAGGAGGAGCTGTTTGAAGTATTGAGGAGGGCCCCAGCCAATCCCCAGCAAGTGGGCTGGCTGTGAGTGGGCACCTCTTAAATAATCTTGGGTCATATCAGCAGGGGCAGTCGGGTGGAAGATGGAGGAGTGCTGAGGAGGTTGTCTGGGGGGGTGACCTTGGGCCTGAGGCTCAGGGGCTGGAGGGATCCTCTACAACACATGGAGGAATCCTGTCCTGGATGCATGGGAGCAGGGTTGAGGACAGCAGGAGAGAGTCAGCACCTCCAGGCATTCTCCAGCAGAAGAAAACCGGGTGGGGGTGGGCTGGTGAGTGTACAGTATGGGAGGACTGTGGGAAGTAGCCAGGAGGACTAGTGAGAGAGGCAGCTGCAGCCAGGCGGGCTGGCAGTGCCTGAAGAGGTGGTGCTGGGATCTGTAGCCACAGGGATGTACGTTGGACACTGAATATTGCTATACAACCAAAGGGGCCTGGGGATCCCTGCTTGTACAGGGCTTTTACGTAAAAATCTGACTGTTGCCTTTTTGTCGGATTAACTATCAGTGTGCCAGCTTGGATATCTGCAAGCAAGTGTGCTGGAGGAAGCAGAGGAGTGTAGTGTATATAGATTGTATATAAGAAAATTGTCCCTGAAACGTTTACTAAAGTCAAGTGGGCATCCCATTATACCTACTCCCCATCCAAGTTTTATACCCTCAATAAAAATACAAAAACAAGCACTAGACTGTTTCTGACTCTGGGAGCCTGTGAAAATTTGGTGTGCCTTGCTGTGCAGGGTGGGGGATCCCAGTTCACCAGCGGCTCCTACGTGGGGTGCATTACACACAAATGGCTCCTCCTATTCCAAACCCGTTTTAACCCAGTCATGTCGGCCGTGCATCTAGGCTTCTCCCATTTTTCACCCCAGGCCTAACTTTTGCTAAACAGTCATAAGGGACACTTCATACACCTCCACCAACAGCATATGAAGAGGATGAAACAAGGACTTCTGACCTGTCTAATATTTTACTCCCTTGAAAAGACTTAGCTAGTGGTGTCTGTTAATACCCCATAGACCAGGGATATGCAATTAGTGGACCTCCAGCTGTTGCAAAACTACAAGTCCCATCATGCTTCTGCCTCTGAGTGTCATGCTAGTGGCTGTAATAGTCTTGCTATGCCTCATGGGACTTGTAGTTCTGCAACAGCTGGAGGTCCACTAATTGCATACTCCTGCCATATACATTAGATTAGCCGAATTGGGGTAATGCCATATAAACTAGGGGTATCCAAAAACAGTCCCATCATAGAAAGGAGGAGTCAGTCCTTAGTCAGTGTTTTTCTGATCTGTCCGGCCATTCAGTTCTGTCCAAATGCTGCTTGTATGCCTGCTGACAGTCTTATTAGACTGACGTATGAAAGAGAGTCATAAAGATCACAAGGCATTTGGACATGCAGGCATTATGTGACTGTCCTTAGACACCTGAAATCTTCTGTCATGTCCCTAAAAAGTCAAAAGAGACACTGCACACCAGAGCAACATAGGTACTGGGAACTTTTAGATTTTCAAGTGTAGTATGATGAAGGAAAATGTAAAGCAAGCTCAATAGCTCTGGTGAGGCAGATGCCACACAGCAAGGCTTCCCTTCATGGATACTCAACAATAGCTCAAACCATAGAAATACAGAAAGGAGCGCCATACCAATATTGGATAAAAGAGTTCATGATAATTTGAATTGTGGGTAAAAAAAGTCAAAATAAAACAATCAATGTGTTTAAGGGCAACCAAATGTTTTTCACATCTGTTTTTTTACCAACAACTACACTGGACACTTTTATCCCATTTTGATCTGGCGCTTCTAAATGTACTATGGTAAGGGACACTGCAAACAGCTCCACCACCAACATATGAAGAGGATAAAACAAGGTTTTCTAATCTGCGAATGCCCCTTTGATATTAGATTAGCCAGATTGCTAGAATGCCACCTAAACTATGGATCTCTTAAAATGGTCCAAACTTAGGAAGGAAGAGTCAAGCCTTATTCAGTATTAAGTCTTAAATGTGACATATTTAGTGTTTTATAATTACCTAATAAAACAAATACAGCTCTGCTGCCTGCACCCAATTAGAGGTAACCTGTCCTCCTCCACCCCATATGCATACCTACCTGAATCTCACAGTTGTGGCTTGACAAATTTTGTCATCCTGATGCTCAAATATTCTTGCCACTGGCTACATACTCTATATTGCTAAAAGAATTGGGAGGCCTACCTTTACACACACAAGAACTTTAATAGCATCCCAGTCTTAGTCCGTAGGATTCAGTTTTGAGTTGGCCCACCCTTTGCAGCTATAACATCTTCAACTCTTCTGGGAAGGCTGTCCACAAGGTTTAGGAGTGTCTATGGGAATGTTTGACCATTCTTCCAGAAGCACATTTGTGAGATCAGACACTGATGTTGGACTAGCAGGTCAACATCAGTCATGTTGGAACAGGAAGGGGCCATCCCCAAACTGTTCCCACAAAGTTGGGAGCATGAAATTGTCCAAAATGTCTGGATATGCTGATGCCTTAAGAGTTCCCTTCACTGGAACGAAGGGACCAAACCCCTGAAAAACAACCCCACAAAATAATCCCCCCTCCGCTAAATGATTTGGACCAGTGCACAAAGCAAGGTCCATAAAGACATGGATGAGCAAGTTTGGGGTGGAGGAACTTGACTGGCATGAACAAAGTCCTGACCTCAACCTGATAGAACACCTTTGGGATGAATTAGAGAGTAGACTGTGAGCCAGGCCTTCTTGTCTACATCAGTGCCTGACCTCACAAATGCTCTTCTGGAAGAATGGTCAAACATTCCCATAGACACTCCAAAACCTTACGGACAGCCTTCCCAGAAGAGTTGAAGCTGTTATATCTGCAAAGGGTGGGCAAACTCAATATTGAACCCTATGGTCTAAGATTGGAATGCCATTAAAGTTCATGTGCGTGTAAAGGCAGGTGTCACAATACTTTTGGTAATATAGTGTATGTGCAATGGATCCCTATAGACACTTGTAAAACCATCTTTTGAGCTTCTGTAGTATTAATCCAGATTATCACTTACTGTTGCTCCCTGTAGAATTCTGCTACTAGTGAATTTAGGTGAACGGAGCATGCTCCAGCAGTGGGATCCCACACCCAACACACCCATTGACCTATCTGTCTCCAAAACACACATCTCACTTGCCGCTGTCCATGCCAACCATAAGATGACCCCTTCAGTATACAGTGCTCACAAAGAAGATCTCACACCAGCAGTGTATGTGCACTAATCCCTCTGTGACAATTTTCCAGCATATGTGTCCTAGGCTGGGGCTAAACGAGCATTTAAAGCCCATTTATCGCTCTGTACCCCCAGACCTTCCACACCCATCTCTGAGCTTAATTTTCTCCTAAATATATACCCTGATCCCATCTGTCTTGTGGCCAATCCAGCGATGTCACAAGTCGTTCCTCTCGTTGTCCACCATCGGGTAGTCCTGGGCTATTTCCACTACAACTCAAAAGCGATTTGTCCTGTGCACTAGCCTGCACGGTTTTGCTGGTATACAAGAATCCTGAAATGAACATAAATGTTTTACATAAGTTAATATGGTGACTTTTATCCTGAACACAGTTTTGATTTAGAGCTGTAGATTTGATTAATGCATTCAGAAGGTAGCTCAGTGGTAGAGACACCTTGGGAGCTTCAAAAGACATTCCATGTTCTCAGCATAGCAGCAGCAGCAGTGGTGGGTGGGTGAGCTTGGCATGCAGCTCTGAAGATGCTGAGGAAAGTGGACTATTCCAGAATGAGTCCTGATTATATATTGCCCCACTGAGAAGGTCCACATAATGCCTGCATTGTAGCAAAAGGACCATTAGCTGGCTTTTATGCCAAATAAAATTAGGCTACAGACTGGGCTTACAAACAGGAAAGATTCAATAAGCCATGCAAGAGCTTGGCTAAGGATTCAGAAAGGCTTGCTTGTAATGTGCTGGTCAATTGCTTTATTATTATTAATATCTGCTTTCATATTATATCAATTGCTAAACGTATATATTGTACTTTTTAGTTATAGTACCCTCTGCTCTAGTAAATGTGCAAGTGATCTAATCTGTTAGTGTGATCATTAAAGAATGGAAATGTCTTTAGTTTCCATAAAGGGAAACTATAATGGTTTTTGGTAATTTTCTTTTTCATTTCTTTGTTAAAATAGTATTAAACCCTCTGCGGTTTTAGTCTAACACATTGAGCACTATAAAATAAACATTCCCCAGTGAACTGTTAAAATTCATACCCCACACTTACAGTTTGCGGTTTTTAATGCTGCTGACTCCTGCTCATGTTGTGCTGCTTCTATAAACTTCCGCTCTTTCCAGGAAAGAGTTGCAGTGGACAGTACAGTCAGGTTGTTAGCTTGGAAGAGGGAGGGTGGAAGAGCAGGGGAGTCCCTTGGCATCCTAAGCTATGGGGCTGTGTGTTGCTATTGATGCACACAGTGTAAAGAGACACAACTCTAGTCCCTGCATGCAAGGGTGGTTCCATAAGATGCCCAAGAGAAAGGAGCCAAGCTAAAAAGGAAACCTGGGGAAGCAGTTTAAACAAGAACATAGGCAAGGATTAAAAGACAAAGAAGCTGCATACTCATCAAGTAGTTAAAGTGGTTCTAAAGACTCAAGGTTTTTTAACTTAAAGTGTTACTAAACCCAGGACCCTGCATTCACTATATCTGGTCTCCCACAATACACAGAACATGGAAATGCAATTATTTTAGTAAATATAAATGGCTAAATACCTTTTCTCATCAGCAGTATATAGCAGTCTTTTGACTTCTATCAGTGTCTGGTGAAAGCTTGTAGGCTGCATGACTCCTGGCCTTCTGTCTGGACAGTGCTGTTTGGCCCTGTACTGATCACGTGCACAAAAAATGGATTGGAGACTGTGGAAGAAGGGTAGGATCAGAGAAGACAGGATTAAACAGCCTTTTTTACACAATGTGGAGGATTAAACCCTCAGGTTCCAAAGTGAGTATAACAAGCATGCTTTACTGCATATACAAACTGATTTTACTGTTGTGAGATTAGTGGGTTTAACACTTTAATGCATTCTTTATATTAAGTTAAAAAGACCCCCCTTATTCTTACCTGAACCCAATCTGATCCAGCAACGTGCACAAGAGCAGCGGCTCTCGCTGTTGTCTCCCTACTCATTAGGCAGATTGATAGCAGCGGGAGCCACTGGCTCCTGCTCCAGTCCATCTACTCCAGTGACACAGCAACAGGGCTCAGGAGCGAGCCTGCATGGGAATCAGTTTCCTATTGGGGACACCAGAGAGAAGGTGCCAGGAGTGCGGATGGGAAACCCGAGAAGAGGAGGATCGGGGCCATTCTGTGCAATAGAATAAGTATAGACATGTTTGCTATTAAAAAAATATATATTTTACAACCACTTTAAATCAGCTGCTAGAAGTGCTTTATCCGCTTGCGGACTGCACCACGCACATACTGCGGCAGGGTGGCTGCTCTGTGCCAGATCACGTACTTAGTACTTTTTTTCTTTGATTTCTTAATTATTATTTTTTTTTATTATTATTTTTTTTTTTTACACACGCTTTTTTTTTTCCTCTGCAAGGATGTATCTCTCTCCTCCATTCACAGAGAGAGAAAACATGGGGGCAGGCTTCACAGCGACTGATACTGTGGTAGCCAATCAGAGGCTATTACAGCGATCAAGTGACCCAGAATCGCGTGTTTCGGGTCCCGATCATTAGTACATGACCCAGGGCTCTCGGTGGGACCCCGGTCTCTATGCTGGGGGTGTGCCTTTTTTACACACACTTTTTTTTTTTCTCTGCAAGGATGTATCTCTCTCCTCCATTCAGAGAGAAAACATGGGGGCAGGCTTCACAGTGACTGATACTGTGATAGCCAATCAGAGGCTATTACAGCGATCAAGTGACCCAGAATCGGGTGTTTCGGGTCCCCATCGTTAGTACATGACCCAGGGCTCTCGGTGGGACCCCGGTCTCTATGCGGGGGGTGTGCCTTTTTTACACACACTTTTTTTTTTTCTCTGCAAGGATGTATCTCTCTCCTCCATTCAGAGAGAGAGAAAACATGGGGGCAGGCTTCACAGTGACTGATACTGTGATAGCCAATCAGAGGCTATTACAGCGATCAAGTGACCCAGAATTGGGTGTTTCGGGTCCCGATCGTTAGTACATGACCCAGGGCTCTCGGTGGGACCCCGATCTCTATGCTGGGGGTGCGCCTTGCCGCGCTCTCCCAGCACAAAGGGAGATGAGCAAATATGCGGCCCCATAGAAAAAAGCCCAGTCCAGTGGGGCTGCATATTCGTGGTCGAGGTCGGTGTCAAGGGGTTAAAAAAAAATAAGATAAAGATCCAAGGAAGTCTGTGACATTGACAGACTGCATATCTTAAATTTATCACTGCAATAGCACTCAGGTGAAATTACGCCCCACTTTCTAAATAGAATAATAAGGAAAAAGAAAATATCAAGATTTGCATAAACAACGTGCGTACAAACGCATTTTGTTAACAAGCTGCTCTCCCAGGGGTGTTTAATCCTAATTTGAAAATAAGAAATCAAGGCTATTTATCAAAATCAGCGGGGTAAACTCCCACCAGCCCGTACCCTCGCAGCACTTCCAATCCGCAGCCTTCTGATTCCAGAAACAAAATGTTTTCATGCTAGGAAGCCACGAAGCTACTCAGTGATTCAGAGCAAATCAAGATCTTTGAGCCATCACAGCCTGCGCAAATTTATTTGCATTAGCTATAATTTTAGGTTTTCTATTTGTGGCCTGTCTGTAGCGGCGGAGATTATTCATGTTAAAGCTAATTGTTCTTAGCTGACTGCCTGGCTATTTAAATATGGGAATTTTCCTCTGCTTGTTTACATGAAAAAAAGGCTTACCAAGTATGTGACAGCTGAGCTGCTTATTTAAAGCCTAATTATGTGTTGGTATAGTGCGTACATGTGTTGTATATGTATTATATATGATATCTACAGTATATACTAACAAAAAAATAGGCAAGGTCAGGCATTTATACAAACTATCCTGAAGAAGTGTTTTAACAAGCAGTATCTGCAAGTGAAAAATCTGTATGCAAGTCAAGAAGCAACAGTTAGAACAGGACATGGAATAACTGACTGGTTCAAATTTGAGAAAGGAGGCAAGGATGTATATTGTCATCCTACTTATTTAACTTATATGCAGAGTACATCATGTGAAATGCCAGGATTGACGAATCACAAGGCGGAATTAAAGGGGTTGTCTACCCTAACAAAAAAAAAAAAAAAACTAAGCTCCCGCAGGACTGCCCGGTCCCCGCAGAGGAAGCTTCCATCTTCCTTGGGGGACTCTTCCGAGTTCGCGGCTCCGGCGCTGTGAGTGGTCGGAGCCGTGAGACGTCACTCTCGCACATGCACGCGGGAGCCTATCGTTCCGGCAGACTTTTCGGCAAGGTGCTGCGCTATGCCGGGACATTACTGCGCATGCGCCATGACATCAGCGGCTGCATGCAAGTGGAATATCTCCTAAACCGTTTAGGAGACATTCATTTCTACCGTCGATCTTAAAGCGGTTGTCTACCCTCAAAACACATTTTTACCTACAGGTAAGCCTATAATAAGGCTTACCTGTAGGTAAAAATGGGTTTTGAGGGTAGACAACCACTTTAAGATCGACGGTAGAAATATCAACAACCACAGACAATACCACACTAATGGCAGAAAGTGAAGAAGAACTAAAGAAGAGTCTCTTAATGAAAGCGAAAGAGGAGAGCGCAATAGTTGGCCTGAAATTGAACACTAATAAAACTAAGATCATGGCAACCGGTCCCATCACTCCTTGGTAAATAGAAGCAGAAGAAATGGAAACAGTGACAGATTTTATCTTCCTAGGCTCCAAGATCACAGCAGACAGTGACTGTAGCCTTAAAATTAAGAGATGCTTGCTTCTTGGGAGGAAAGCAATGGTAAACCTAGACAACATTATAAAAAGCAGAGACAACACCAGGGCCGGCTCTACCACTAGGTGGAGTAGGCGGCCGCCTAGGGTGCACTGCCGCCCAGGGTGCCCGGCCGCTGTTGATCCCTCACTGCTCTGCATCGATCACTCATGTCACTGGAGAGCTGTGGCTGGCAGCACACCAGGGCGGTAAAATGTGCCTGCTGTGAACAGTGAACACATCCCCACCGCCCCCACACTCTGTGCAGAAACAATTTGCCCTCTCCACCCCATTCTGTCAGCCTGCTTTCTCTGGGACCACTCTATCCCCACTCTATCCCCAGCCTCCATCGTATACATGGACAGGGCAAAGGGGGTTAAGTCAGGGGCGGAGTCAAAGGGGAAGCAGCAAAATGAGGTTTCACCTGGGGTGTCAAAAATCCTTGCACTAGCCCTGGACATCACCCTATCAACAAAGTGCCGTATGGTCAAAGCATTCCCAGTATTAACCTATGGCTGTGAACGTTTGAACCATAAGGAAGGCTGAACACTGAAGAATTGACGCTTTTGAACTGTGATGTTGGAGAAGACTCTTGAAAGTCCCTTAGACCTCAAGAAGATCAAACCAGTCAATCTTGAAGGAAATCTACCCCAAATATTCACTGGAAGACCAGATCCTGAAGCTGAAACTCAAATACTTTGGCCACCTAATGCGGAGAGAGGACTCATTAGAAAAGACCCTGATGCTGGGAAACATGGAGGAAAAAGGAGAAGAGGATAACAGAAAACAAGATGGATAGATAGCATCATCAAAACGATGAACATGAAGTTTGAGAGGCAGTGGAGGATAGAAAGTTCTGGTGCGCTATGGTCCATGAGGTCACGAAGAGTTGGACACGACTAAAAAACTGAACAACAGCAATCTGTAGGAGAGGAGTGTAGAGGGTATAATGGCAGGCAGTATGTGTAGGTGAGGAGTGTGGAGGGTGTGACAATGGGCAGTATGTTCAGGATTGCAGAGGATATGATGGTGAGCACTATGTGTCTGAGAGGAGGGCAGTATGAACAGCAAAGGAGTGTGAAAGGTATGACAGTGGGCAGTACCTGCAAGAAAGAAGGTAAAGAAGGGCAGAGGGCATCACAGCAAGGAGTAAAGAGGGTATGACGGCGGGGAGTATGTGCAGGAAAAGAGTGCAGAGGGTATGATGGCAAGCAGTATATCTAGGAGAGGATTGTGTAGTGTATGACAATGGGCAGTATATTAAAGGGAAGATTGCAAAGGATATGATGATGACATGTGCATCAAAAAAGTAATGACGATATGATGGTGGGCAGTATGAGCAGGAGAGGAATGTGGAGGGTATGACAATGGGCAGTATGTGCAGGAAAGGGGTGCAGACGGTATGCTGATAGGAAGTATGTGCAGGAAAGGAGTGCAGAAGGTATGACTGTGGGCAGTATATGCAGGAAAGGAGTGCAGAGGGTATGATGGAGGGCAGTATGTACAGGAAGGGAATGCAGAGGGTATGACGGTGAGCAGTATGTGCAGGAAAGGAGTGCACATGGTATGAAGTCAGACAGTATGTGCAGGAAAGGAGTGAATAGGATATAACAGTCTGCAGTATGTGCAGCAGAGGAGTGTGAAAGGTATGATGACAGCAAGTATGTGCAGGCGAGGATTTTGGAGGGAATGATGGAGGGCAGTATGTGCAGGAGAGGAGTGCAGAGGGTATGACAGTGGGCAGTATGTGTTGGAGAGAAGTGCATAAGGTATTAGGAAGGGTAGTATCAACAAGAGGAAAGCTGAAGGTACTACCTCAGGCAGTATAAGCAGAAGAGAAGTGCACAGGGAATGGCAGTGGGCAGTATGTATAGGAGAGTATTGCAAGGGGCATGACAATGGGCAGTATGTGCAGGAGAGGTATGTGGAGAGTATGGCCCCTCTAAGTGATAACTTAGACATGGCTATGTGTTGCTGACTATTCATACAATATGCTAGACTTAGATATCTTATTTAGTTTGGTTTCATCTCATTTGGTCTGAGCACTGGGAAAGACGCAGTATAAGTTGGATGGGGAGGTGCAGGTAGTTGAGCCATTGGTGGAGCTGTGCTGAAAACGAACAGAAAAAGAATTTGGTCTCCTACATAACCCAACCTCTAACCCTTACTGATCCTAACATTTAACCCTTATTTTGTTCAAGTCCTAAAACTTTATCTAACTCCTCTTATTTGTTCATTATAACGACCCTTTATGATGAAAGGATTGAACCTTCCAAGGCATGATTGCATCAAAAGACTGTTCTTGTTTCATGCAAATTGGACAATCCATCTTGTGGTAAATCCCCTCCAAGACAGTTATCATTGGAACAGGTGGGCCCCCCTGTAAAATTTCCCTTCTATTCTTGTTTGGGGGACAACTCAGAATTTTTGTTTTTCTCTCACTTGACAGTCTTTACCATGAAAAAAGGGAGGGTAAATCTGTCTATCAGCAATAACATCCTTCTAATTAACCACTTAAGGCCTATTTCTGACACGTGTTTTTTACAAATTAAAATAATTTTTTTGCTAGATAATTATTTAGAACCCCCAATACATTATATATTTTTTAGCAGAGACCCTAGAGAATAAAATGGAGATTGTTGCAATACTTTATGTCACACTGTATTTGCACAACGGTCTAACAAACATAATTTTTTGAAAAAAATAAAATTTTTTGAATTAAAAAATCAGAAAACAGTTAAAGTTAGCCCAATTTTTCCTATGATGTGAAAGATAATATTACGCCAAGTAAATTGATACCCAATATGTCATGCTTCAAAATTGCACCCCTCTTGGAATGGCGACAAACTTTGGCACTTAAAAATCTCCATAGGCAACATTTAAAAATTTCTAAAGTTTACCTGTTTAGAGTTACAGAGGAGGTCTCTGGCTAGAATTGTTGCTCTAAATATCGCAGCAATATCTCACACGTTTGGTTTGAACACCAATTACATATGTGGGGCGTGACTTGCGTAAGCTTTAAATTTTTATTTTCCTTATTTATTTTACTTTTTATTTTTACTCTGTCCCTTTAAAACAAAATTGTAATGTAAACATCCTTTGTAATAGAAAAAACATAACAGGGCCTCTTTAATGTGAGATCTGGGGTCAAAAAGACTTCAGATCTCACATTTACACTTAAAAGCATTTAACATTTTTTTTTTAATGTCTTTTTTTCAATAAAAAAAAATCGTTCCTTTAAGGCCGGATGGTAGAAGTGACGTTTGATGTCGCTCCGGTCCTCCAAGGGCATAGAGTCAAGTGGGGGCTATCTTGCTCTCACTTAATTATCTGCCCATCTATCCCAGGGATCAGATCGTTTCCGTCGTTTACCGGAGCCGTTGGAAGCGGCGGGAAGGGGGGGGGGCGAATCCGCCGCTGAGATCACTTTTATGTGAAAGAGGATCACCGGCCGGGGATAAAAATACCGGAGTTATGGCAGCTATCTGCTGCCATAACAATGGTATTTAACGTCAAAGTAGCGACGCATATCCATGGTGGGCGGTCCGAAAGTAAACAACAAAAAACACATTTTGAAATATGGATAGAGAAGGGAGCAGTTGATAGATCTGAGTTCTCAAGTTCTACAAACAAAGGGCCTTTTTTCAGCGCAGCTGAGAGTAATAAATAGTATGCTTCAAATGTGAAAAGAAAGCGAGATTTCCCCCTGCTGGTTGCATTGAAGACTACATTATATTAATACACAATCCATATTTAAATAAAATATATATTTTTACAAATTCTATAATTGTATAAAACCACCATACATTCCATTTGATGGGAATGTTTAACACGGAATAACAGAAGCTACCATTGTTAACTTGTTTTTGAAAGTGCAGGCTACAGAGTTGTCATCTTCACCCTTGCTTCCCTACTTAAAGTGTTACTAAACCCAGTAATATGAAAGTAGTTCATCTGACCCCCCACAGTGCCCACAGCTTATAAATCTTAAAATACTGCCACTATATACCTTTTTGGCTGATCTGTATACCATGGTTACCTGATAACCTGCATAGTTTGTGCATAGCTGTGTGTTTAAGTAGGAGGAGTTTTCCACTACAGCCTGTATACATGCCCACATGTGTGATGTCAATATCATGTGACCTGAACAGTTCAACTGAAACAGGAAATGTTCTATCCAGCATAAGAGACCAAACTGAGCATATGCAGCATTACCACCCTGCTGTGTATTATATGGACTTGCCCAGATTGACAGTGCAGGAGGGAAGAATCTATGCATGCAGGATAAAACAATCTTTTTTCACAATGCAGGGGATTCATCGCTTAACCACTTCAGCCCCGGAAGGATTTCACACTTTAGGACCGGAGCCCTTTTTGCGATTCGGCACTGCGCGCGTTAACAGTCAATTTCGCTGCGTCACGGCTTAGCGTTTTTCCCGAGGCCAGGATTTCACACTTTAGGAAGGCCCCGACTTCAC
>BLSH010404263.1:263221-284569 GCA_018402905.1 Glandirana rugosa | reverse complement strand
CCCGAGACACATTTCCCGTTCATTGTCTTTTGACTACCTAATAAGAAAATTTACCTAGGTTTGTTTTCTTTACTTTCACGATGGTTCTCTCCCGCAAGGGGGTGATATTTCATTCCATAAAATAGACTCGTCCTTTCACCTTTTATACAGGTTTCCATGGCCAGTCCTGTCCTTATACTCGAAATAATGAATTATTCGGTGATAGGACCTCGTTCACGGCATCTCGATGACCGATTTTAGGAACAAAGATGAGTAAGTAATTTCACAATGATTTGGGTGTTGTCATTTTAGTCAGACATATACGTCGTATCGTATTTTGCGCAATAGAGCCACCTTGTCGCCGTCAGATGCCGATCGGCGGTCGGCAAGTGGTTAAGTTCCACAGTGAGTATAACAAGTATGCTATGCTGCATATACAGACTGATTTTACTGTTGTGGGTTTAGTAACACTTTAATGAATGAGTAGAAACAAGGATTTTAGCCAGTAGCTCTACGGCACTTGCTCCAGGATAGTGGCTTATTAAGTAATAAAGCTCATATTCCTGTCCTGACCGGTACCTTTGGACATATTTTCCACTTTCCTGCTCAGATAAAATACCTTACTTTATAGTGGGGGAACGCCCTCTCTTGGTAGCACTTTCATTTCTTTTGTTTGGATCCATTTAAAAGAATAATCCATCAGTTTTCTGTTACTTGCCCTTTACACAGAGCCCACTGCACCATGTCTTACTACCATGTGCAAAGTTTTTAAAGTTCTCTGCCTGTCTGTTGTATTTGCACTGAAAGTTGGAGGGTTAATTTAGGGGCTACTTAGAACAGTGTAGAGAGAAAGGATGAGCCTCCTTAGTGCATTGATATGCCAGTCCAAAGGGTAGGAGGCGGGCAGTGGCACAGTCCACAGACTTGTAGCCTCTATTTTTACACACTTTGCATTCTGTGGCTTTTTTTTAGAGCTTATAGCAAGCATGTGGTGTTCTACTTTTCAGAGCCGGGGCTTAGCCCCTAATGCTCCCTAAAACGGGACGCTTTGTCATTGCCAAAAGTTAAATCTTGCTTGCAGATCTTCCAATGAAAGACAATAAATCAACAAGGATAGAAGCTCAGTATGTACATTACTTTACAAATGTATACTGACCAATGAAATACATCCTGTATATGCATTTTAGCTGTGTATTTTGCTATACTTGGGCGGAGTTGTCCTTTAAACATCATTTTGATTATTTCTGTCATTGATCCTCAGGATTTCTTGGGTCAAACATTTTGCACTCTCGGAGAAGTCATTGGATCACCGAGGAGCCGACTAGAAAAGCCTTTGACGTAAGTGAGAATTGGATTTACTATATGAAATATTAAAATTCTGAATTTTTGTTGTTCATTAATAGGGACGTTTAAAATGAGCGGTGGTGATAGGAACAATTTCCTTTTACTTTTTCTGTGGTCCTAATTTTCGCTGGGTCTCTGCTTTCTGTATGATTGGTGGAACATATATTGTCATTGGGTAGGGAAGGACGCGTATGCAATAATTGATGAGATGTTCAATGTGTCAGCTAAATAAGGCAGTGTGATTTGTAGGACTGGACTAACAGAAAGCAGCCCCGGCATTTAAACCACAGCAGTTTGAGTTCATAATCAATGTTTCCCGAGCCTGGTGGAGCGATAATGGTTATTTATTGGCATCGCAGCTGACTCAGTACAGCTACAGAATGTGTATTAGCTACAATTAACTTTATCCCAATGTTAAAGCTGCACTTCAGACAGAAAGCTAAATATCCAATTGCATATATGTATATATATATATTTTTTTTTTTTTTTTTTTTTTTACAATGGAGTATCTGTGCTGTGACACATGATACCTCCTCTGTGTACAGCCGTGGCCAAAAGTTTTGAGAATGACACAAATATTAATTTTCAGATGTTTTTGTCAGATATTACTATGGTATACTGAAGTATAATTACAAGCATTTCATACGTATCAAAGACATTTGTTGACAATTACATTAACCGCTTGCCGACGGCTGATCGGCAATTGACGGCAACAGTGTGGCTCGATAGCGCGGATCGCCGTCATATGACAGCGGCCACGAGATCGAGCCCAGTGAGCGTGCGCGCCGCCGGAGGCGCGCCCGCGCGCTCACTGTGTCCGGGGAGGGCCAGGGAGCGGGTGCGGCGGATTCGGTCTCCGCCGGCCACCCGCGATGCCCCCCCCCGGAGTGAAAGAACGGAGGTCCGTGTAAGTAAACACGGACCTCCGTTCTGTGAGGGGGGAAGGGCTGTGATCACAGCCTTCCTCTACACGAAGCTGTGATCGCTTCCCTTCCCCAGCTAGGGCAGTCCCCCCACAGTTAGAACACGCCCAGGGAACACTGATAACCCTTAGAGCTCCCCCTGCAGGTTAACCCCTTCACTGCCAATGGCATTTACACAGTAATCAATGCATTTTTATAGCACTGATCGCTGTATAAATGCCAATCGTCCCAAAAAAGTGTCAAAATGTTCCGACATGTCCGCTGAAATATCGCAGTACCGCTAAAAAATCGCAGATCGCCGCCATTACTAGTAAAAAATTTGAAAAAAATAAAAACCCCAGAAATGAATTCTCATCGTCCATAAACGCGGCCACTTTTGCGCAAAACAATAAACGCCGATTGCGATTTTTTTTATCACAAATATGAGGAAGAATATAAATCGGCCAAAACCGATGAAAAAAAATGTTTTTTTATATATTTTTTTTGGATTTGTATTTTAGCAAAAAGTAAGAAATTTGGGTTTTTTTTGCAAAATTGTCGCTCTTCTTTTGTTTATAGCGGCGATCAGAAATGACACCGCGGTGATCAAATACCACCAAAAGAAAGCTCTATTTGTGGGGAAAAAAGGAAGCAAATTTCATTTGGGTACAACATCGCAGGACCGCGCAATTTTCAGTTAAAGCGACGCAGTGTCGAATTGCAAAAAGGGCTCCGGTCCTAAAGCTGGAAATCCTTCCGGTCCTTAAGTGGTTAAGTTTATGCAAAGGGTCAATATTTGCAGTGTTGACCCTTCTTTTTCAAGATCTCTGCAATTCACCCTGGCATGCTGTCAATCAACTTCTTAGCCACATCCTGACTGATGGCAGCCCATTCTTGCATAATCAATGCTTGATGTTTGTCAGAATATGTGGGGGTTTTTTTGTTCACCCGCCTCTTGAGGATTGACCACAAGATCTCAATGGGATTAAGGTCTGGGGAGTTTCCTGGCCATAAACCCAAGATTTTGATGTTTTGTTCCCCAAGCCACTTAGTTATGACTTTTGCCTTATGGCAAGGTGCTCCATCATGCTGGAAAAGGCATTGTTCCTCACCAAACTGTTGTTGGATGGTTGGGAGAAGTTGCTCTCGGAGGATGTTTTTGTACCATTCTTTATTCATGGCTGTGTTCTTAGGCAAAATTGTGAGTGAGCCCCACTCCCTTGGCTGAGAAGCAACCACACACATGAATGGTGTCATGATGATTTACTGTTGGCATGACCCAAACAATCGGAAAGGGGATTCATCAGAGAAAATGACTTTACCCCAGTCTTCAGCAGTCTGATCCCTGTACCTGCAGAATATCAGTTTGTCCCTGATATTTTCCTTGGAGAGAAGCGGCTTCTTTGCTGCCCCTCATGACACCAGGCCATCCTCCAAAAGTCTTTGCCTCCCTGTGCGTTCCGATGTACTCACACCACCTGCTGCCATTCCTGAGCAAGCTCTGCACTGCTGGTGCCCCAATCCTGCAGCTGAACCAACTGTAGGAGACAGTCCTGGCGCTTGCTGGACTTTGTTGGGTGACCTGAAGCCTTCTTCACAACAATTGAACCTCTCTCTTTGAAGTTCTTGATGATCAGATAAATGGTTGATTTAGGTGCAAGCTTAGCAGCAGCAATATCCTTGCCTGTGAATCACATTTTATGCAAAGCAATGATGGCTACACATGTTTCCTTGCAGGTAATCAAGGTTAACAGAGCAAGAACAATGATTTCAAGCACCACCCACCTTTTAAAGCTTCCAGTCTGTTATTCTTACTCAATCAGCATTACATGAGTATTTTCTGGCCTTGTCCTTGTCAACACTTACATCTGCGTTACCAAGAGAATCACTAATATGATGTCAGGGGGTCCTTTAGTGGCAGGGCTGCAATGCTGTGGAAATGTTTTTTTGGGGGGATTAAGTTCATTTTCATGGCAAGAATTATTTGCAATTCGTCTGATCACTCTTCATAACGTTCTGGAGTATATGCAAATTGGCATCATAAAAACGGAGGCAGCAGACTTTGTGAAAATTAATATTTGTGTCATTCTCAAAAATTTTGGCCAGAGCTGTAGTCTATCCTATATAAAATAGGCCATAAGGGAACTTCAACAAATATACTGTATATGATGTTTACTATATATGCTTAGTAAAGTCACATTAGTGCATTCTGAATAGTTTACAGAAGTACAGCTAAATCTCATTTGGCTGTACTACTTCTGTGGATAACAGGAGTGCACTCCGTTCTGTGCTCCTGTTACCTGTTTTCAGCTGACAACAAAAGCCATCACAGAGCCAGTCCAGGCTGGGGAAAGATTATGACCATATGGTCGGGATCCACTGAGAAGCCCGGACTGGCACCTGGCTCAGCCTGAGAGCCCGAGCCAGCTGCTCCCGCCCTCCCTAGCCCTGCGTTTCAGTGAGCGCAGGGGGAGGGGGGGCAGAGCAGACAGCACTGACTGACAGTCACCAGATCTCTGCTCAGAGCCTTAGAGATAGCAGGGGACAGATGCAGCATCGGATCGATGCTGCTTCCACCTAGGTTAGTATGATTTAAAAAAAAAAATACCAAACTTCTCTTTTAAACATGAAGAGATTGTGCCTGATTTCTGTTGGTCTACAAGTACTACTTTATCCTTGTGATATGATCCCATCTGAATGCCCATTTGGACTTCTTTTGTGAACTTTGGCACTGACTGTTGACGGGCAGGATTATGGATAGTGTGCCACCTGGGTTTCACACATGGTGAGGGGCTCCAGGGTTTATGGCTGACATAGAGAAAACTGTTTTTTTTCCCATTATCATAATACGTCCTGTTCCGGGTCCTACAGCCCAGAGGCTTTGTAGAGCTGTGGGTTGCATCTTACCTGGTAGGCAGACCTCAATATTAGTCTTGGCTGTCCACAGCCCTTTATAAATGTAAGCTGGCTGATGCTCGGGGCTTCCTCTTGCTCTCAATGGTGTGTGAGCTTGCTGCTGGGTGAAAAGGCTGACTGCTGACAGAACATCAAAAATAAGATACAATGCTACCTGTTTGACACGCGGAACCCATTAGGGGACAACCTTTTACACAGGCAAAAGTTTCGTTGGTGGTTTAGACAAGCAGGTGTACGTGCTGTTCAGCAAAGCCCTCCTGCATTGAGACTGTGTTTGCCTGTTACCTTGCTGAAAAAGTGCATGACAAACCGGCCTAGACTGCTCCTGGTACTTCTGTCACGTGCAGGGTTTATATAAGTTTCCTTCCTTGCCAAAAGATTTGTTTCCGACTAGTCCTAAGTTTAGACTGCACAGTAAGATAGACTACATGGCCTGTCCAGTGACCTGGCTTTTGTTCTGCTGCAATTAACCAATGCACTTGGGTCATCTCTTCACATCCAGCCTGTGATTGAACAGTGAAGGAGTAGCAGCAGATTAATGAGATCATTTTCTGCTCTCTTCTCCTGTCAGCATGTTCCTCCTTGTCAACACAACTCAAGCATGATACCTGATTGACTGACAATTTGACATTAATGTGTGCAACACTAATGTCAAATTGTCAGTGGATGTGGTTAGTGGATACTTTGAGGTTTTGCATGTGGAACAGGAGGATTGTGGATGAGCAGGTAGTGATGCTTTCCAACATGGAAATAATACGCTGGCAGATCTAAGAAGCAGCTGGCAAAAAAATCTGATCAATTGTAAACCATAAATAAACCAATCTTTGCCGTGCTAAAAAGTGACACAAAATATCAAGGTGAAAAAAAAAAATACATGCCCCCAATGAAGTCAATTGTGATGAAACGTGTAGGGCAGAGCTCATGTTTGTGACATCACCATGCACACCAGATTCAGGACATTGACTGATGTGATCCCGGGACTGCATCCTATGTGATTGATGTTTGGGAAAATGCAGTAGCCAATACTAATGAGGAGGAGAGAAAGGTTCCTATCACAGAGGATGTATTAATGTATAAAGCTTGTTTGACTTTTCTTAATTAAAGGGTCCACGCACTCTTAGATTTTGGACTATTTTATATTTTTTTCATGTTGATATTTCGTGTCACTTTTTTAGCATGGCAAAGATTGGTTTATTAATAGTTGGTTTAAAGTGGTATCAAACCCAAAAATTAAAGGGTAACATTTTGTAGTTTACCAATCCTTAAAATAGTAACTGCATTAGCTATCTTGTTGAGTCTTTTTTTCTTTTATTTTGACATGGTGATCCGACTAATAACGCATTTACTGTCTTAGGATGCCTCCACTCCTGATGGAGGAACAACGGAGACACCTTTGGACAACAGCATTGTGAATTTGAGGAGAGGGTAGTGTTAGAAGGACTAGAGGATTTAGATGGACTTGACTTAATTAATTATTAATTGACAAATTAAAGTCAATGTTCAGCTCACACTTTTTAAGCAGTTACAGCAACAGTTTTTCTTCCTTTTGGTGTAAAGGTTTTGCTGGACAGCTTGGTTGGTTAAAGGAAGTTGAAAACAGACTTAATGGCTAGATCACCAGGTAAAAAAAAAATTCTAAAATAGGGAACTACTGCAGCCATCACATCTGAGAATTGGTAAGCTTTGATATTCATTTATTGGATTTAATACCACTTAAACTTAAAGATTAGACTCTCAAAACCAGATGCTAAAGCATGCTTTTGCTTTAAAGAATTAATTTAACTGCCTATTAACCACAAAGTTCAACAAAGCCAGTATCAAAGTTCCTATGGATGGGGTACTTCATAGCTTCTGAAATACATGGCCTTCGCCCTTTTTACTTTTGGCTTTTGTGATGAAATAAATACACTTGGACGTCAGTACCATTAGTGTGATGCTCTTATTCTATTTGCAGCATCCATTGTACAGCTGAGGCATCTTTGAGACCCCTCATGTTAGAAAGCTGCCTATTGAGAGTATTTTCACTTCACAGTATGGACTTACCTTCACACTTTGAACAAAATCAATTTGAGATCCATTTCCTCCCACCTACATCCTGTTATCAATATAGCTGGGGAGACATTTTCCTGTATGTGATTGGTTGGTAATTCACTTGAATGACATTACAACCAGTCTACTACAAGCTTCCCTTAAAGTGATTCTTAAAACCCAAACTCAGTATTAAAATACATTTAAAAAAATATTGCCCATCACATTTTCCAGGGCTGTCCTTTGCCAACTCCCGACCCTGCGGTCCAGCACCACTCCTCTTCTGGGTTGAATGATGTCCTTTGTAACTCTATTCTTTGTAACTATTCTGTGACCCCTGGACTTCAATGACTCACCTGTCATCAGGCCCTGGCTCACTATCTAGGAGCCATTTATGGGGACCACAACTGCCATAGAAGAGAAGAAGAGGACCATTCCTTACATGTCTATTTACAGCAGGGTTCTCCAAACTTTTTAGCATGAGGGCCACATTGTAGATTTTACAAAAATGAATGGGCCAAAAAAATCAGTTATTTATAAATAATTAAATAAAATAAGGGTCCCCGCTTATGTATGTGCTCCCATCAGAGTCCCCTCTTACATCTGAGTCCCTATTATAGTCCCCCTTACCTCCTCAAAATCCCCCTTTATGTCTCCCTCAGATCCCCCCCCCCTTACATCTGTGTCCCCCTCAGATCCTTTCCGCACATCTGTGTCCCTATCAGAGCCTCTATCCACATTTGTGTCCCCATCAGATTCTCCTTCCACATTTGTGTCCCCATCGGAGTCTCCTTCCACATTTGTGTCCCCATCAGTCTCCTTCTACATTTGTGTCCCCATCAGAGTTTCCTTCCACATTTGTGTCCTCATCAGAGTCTCCTTGCACATCTGTGTCCCCATCAGAGTTTCCTTCCACATTTGTGTCCTCATCAGAGTCTCCTTGCACATCTGTGGCCCCATCAGAGTATTTTTCCACATCCCCGTCCCCATCAGAACCTTTCTGCACATCTGTGTCTCCATCAGAGTCTCCTCCATTTCTGTGTCCCCATCAGAGTGGCACATTTATGTCCAGCACATTGCCCCCTTTGCCTCTTACAGTGTTGTCTTTACAATAATGTGTGGACCGATAGTGGCACAGTACAGATCTCTTGCACTTCCCGGTTCCCGCGGAACTAACACTAATATTAACAGCAGGTAGAAGCCTGATGACGCCAGCGGTCCCAGCAACCAACTCCATAGCATAGCGTGGCAGCATGGGAGGGGCTGGGGGGATCGGCTTTGTCTGCTGCGTGCTGAGACTTGCCATGAATACTGCCAACAGCTGCAGGGTTTTGTAAAAGCAAGCAGACTGGCAGTGCAAGTGTCTGAATGAACTGCGGGCCGGACTTTGAAGACCCTGTTCTAGAAAATTTATGGTTTGTAAAATAAAAAAAAGTTTGGATTTGGGGATAATAAAAGTACAGGGTGGAGTTGTTCCCAACTTGCAACACTGTACCTTGGGCCCTGGGTTGTTTTTAGTTCATGGGCCCTCACCAGTTTGATGCAGAAGGGTCATCATATGCAGCCATCTGTGTTTTCACTCTGACGTGTTTTGTGGTGCATTTCCTAAGGAATTGGCAATGTGGCTGATTGATTATCTTAAAGCAGACACAGCAGACACACAGTGGGATATCATCAAAGGCTTTGGGCATTACACAAGAGATAGTCAGAGACTGCTGCCATGCTACAGGACATGGTCACAAACTTCAGGCATTTTACAGGGGATAGTCAGTGGCTGTACACATGCTTTAGAAGTTGGTGGACACTAGAGACCTACTTCAGGACACTAGGGACTTATTTCAGGAGTCATAGAATGGAAACAAGTGGCTGCAGGAACCTCAGTGGTTGCATAAAAGGTGCCAAAGGGATGCATGTTGGTCACCAGGTACTTAAAAGATGTCTTTACTGAGAAAAATATGAAGACTGTGTAAGAGTAGGGTGATGGGGTGGTTGTTCATCACATTCTCCATGTTTCCCTCCTCATTGGGCGCCAAGCAAGGGTCACATGGGAGGCCTACCCCGGGGTGGGTTCTTCTGGGTTACACTAGGCCAGGGGTAGCGAACCTGCGGCTCTCCAGCTGTTGTAGAACTACATTTCCCATCATGCTTCTGTGAGTAATTGTATCCATCAGCTTTGCAATGCCTTATGGGAAATGTAGTTCTACAACATCTGGAGAGCCGCAGGTTCCCTACCCCTGCACTAGGCACTTTGAATAGGTTTACTGCCTTACACAGGGGTTACCTTTACTGGAACAATGAACTGATCTCTAATAAACTCTTTCAACCATTACTGTACATCACCACAGTCACTTGTGCATTTAGGAGGGACATGCAGAGCCCTTGTCTTCTCCACCTGTCCAGCATATTACTGCTATCTCACTCCCAATAATGGTATGGAGTCCCACCATGCACCTAGCACTGACCCCATGCGTGCACTTCACTTAACTCTTTTTCTACTCTACCTGTGTACAGGACCAGGGCCTTGGCAGTGCAGATCTGCTCCTGTTGTTATAGGAGACGGGTCACTGCAAGAGGTTATGTCACCTGTAACATGTACACGCTTCACAGCAGGCTGCTAGAGAGACTTTTTATTACCCTTGGTAACCATTGTATCTTCACACTGTATGAACTCCTGTACCATTATTTTCATACCCCGATATGTTTAGTGACCCGAGCTGTAACTATATGTGCCAGTTACTTGCATTACACCCCTTTAGTAACTTTAGACCAGGCGAATGTTTTACTTAAATAAATGAACATGATGACATATACAAACAACAGTCTGAAATAAAGTGTAGTCATTTCCCTACATCCCTAGTCCCTAAGCTCTTGGCTGCCCCAGCATACCTGCATAAGAAAGAGTCCATAACTGGTTGAATCCATGGGTACCATTGAACTCCAACCTTGGCATGGCATTGAATTCCAGATTACTACGAAAAGTTAGGGCCCTCTTACCTGTCCAGAACAGAACAGACCAGACCAGAACTGGGCCAGGCAGAGAGTCCTAGGGTCTGGGCCTCCATCCCTTTTATAGCACACAGGACCAGGGGGTCAGACCCAAGAAAACCCGCCAAGAAAAACCCGGGAAACACAATTAACTCCAACCTTCTGAAACTGGGACAGTGATAACCACTACCTGCCTACAACTGTGTTTGCTGACCTCCTAATAAAGTAGTGTAGAACTTTTTAACCCCATGGACCCCCTGGGGTCTAGGGCTTAAGCCAGAAGCCTCTTCTACTCTTAATTTATTAGTAATGAGTGTTTTGCTAACTTTTTTTATACAAGTGAGTTATCAAATCATGTGTTCAAAAATAAAATATGATCATCTCTCTTCGACTGCCTCGCATTATATAGATAGACTGGAGGCTCTTCTACGGAAAGGTGCAGCAGCTTGTCATTGCGGCTGAATGGACCTTTAAGGACGAGAGTATAACATAATCTTTTGTTCCCTCGGTTACTATGGCCACCGCACACAATTACCACATGGAGCTACTGGTAGAGGCACAGGCCTGCATTGTGCTACGTAATGTAAAGCAATTATATCTCCTTGCGTTTCTGACTTGATCGCTATTATAATAATGGAAACTGCAATATAATAGAAATAACTGTGCTTTTGGAGAATTGAGGTGAAGTATTTTAAACAGACCAAAAATACAATACATCTAAAGCATGATAAAATAATATATGTATATTAAGTTGCATCCACCGTTTGGTTGCCTATTAATAGTATTGTATTATCAAAGATCTTCCAATTGTGACCTAAGCTCCACTACCAATTCTCTTTTGCTCTGCATTCTGGTACTGAATGCATGTTAATGTGCATTGCATTAAGGCAGCCCCCAGTGGCAGCTGGTGCTCCATCAGTCGGGGGGAGCAGACTTGACCACAGACCCCCCTCGTCGCTCTGGCCTGCCAGCATACACCATATCCACCCCCAGTCACCAGCTCGCTTGCTCGCCCTATGGCCCACCAGATTCCCTCGTCAGCCCTGTACATACCCCATGCAGGCCACGGCTGCGGCGGCAGCTTCCCCCCTTGGTCTCCTCCATGTCCCAGCCGTCGCTTCTCCTCCTGGCCAATCGGGTCTTCGGACTCCCGGCCAATGGGGTCTTAGGACAATCAGGAAGTGGGTCCTAAGACCCCATTGGCCGGGAGGAGAAACAGGAAGACATTAGCGAATATTAATTTGACAATAAGCTGATCTATTCCTGAGATGAGATTTTAATCTACATGGCTTTTTGACTCTTTACATATAAAGGGTCCAAATTTTCCAGTAAGGGTAATCTGAGGTGACAGTGCACTTGGCTGTTGCAAGCATTGGACCACTTAAGATTTTTATTATCACGGTGGTGGATTTGGATTTTGGATGCATTTGGGACTGTTATTTATATTTTCATTTCTTCTCCATCTTTGAAATAAAGGTTCACCTTTATGAATTTTTGGTTGTCAATATAAGTGCTGCGATTTGAATTTACATTTGTATACAATTTGTCTAGTTGTCTTTTGCCAGCTGCTATTTTTGGATCTATCAGCACGATTTCTGTTATGTTTAAAATGTGCGTTGGAGCTACTTTCCCATTAATGCATCTATTCATAATGATTGCCACTGCAATGCACTTTGTGCAAATCAATGTTGTGCGTTGTGCGTTGTGGCAGCCCATTCAAAAACAAATAGGCTAATGTTGCCAGCCAAAAAATGGACATGTAGAAATTTTTCCAATGCAGCAACCTACATCTCCCACACATACCAAACATTGCGGTCTGCTGCAACATACATTAGATTGTCAAAAGTATTGCGACACCTGCCTTTACACTCACATGAACCTAATGACATCCCAGTCTTAGTCCGTAGGGTTCCGTTTTGAGTTGGCCCACCCTTTGCAGCTATAACAGCTTCAACTCTTCTGGGAAGGCTGTCCACAAGGTTTAGGAGTGTCTATGGGAATGTTTGACCATTCTTCCAGAAGCACATTTGTGAGGTCAGGCACTGATGTTGGATGAGAAGTCCTGGCTTGCAATCTGCACTCTAATTTATCCCAAAGGTGTTCTATCGGGTTGAGGTCAGGACTCTGTGCAGGCCAGTCAGGGGTCCCAATACTTTTGACAATATCGTGTATGTGCATTGGAGATGCCTTGCCATTAGTGCATTGGGGTGCTATTCAAAATGAATGGCACTACAACACACTAACGCACCACACTGCAAAAGTGCCTCTCAACCCCCAATGGGTCTAATTCCCTCTTTAATAGTCCATGACAAGCCAAACTACAGCAGCACACAGACCAGCAGAAGATTGGGCTGCACTAGGAGCCAACCCCCGAAATGCATCGGAGGTTTTTATAGTGAACCAATTTTTTGTTTCACCAAAACCAAAAAAAAAAAAAAATGAATTTGGACTCTTTATCTTTTGGTCTGATGCTCCTTCTATTGGTGCATTTTTTTTCCTGGTAAACTGCTGAGTACCTAGGTATCCAGGAGCCCTCTCTGTCTGTTCTGAACAGCCTAACCTGAGCCAGTGAATTCTCTGAATACTTTTGTCCTCTCACTTCTTTGCATTAATTTCAAAGTCCCAGTGCCAGGGGTGTTGCTAGGTGGGAAGATGACCAGAGGCTTTAGCCCGAAGAAATGCTCAGTGCATCATGGCAAAAAATGGGTGTTTTAAATGGGAATGTGGGCGTGGTTTAAAGGGCGTGGCTCAAAGTGGGTGTGATTTGAGTCTGAGGTGAACGAAGGATGGAGGAAGGAAGAAAGAAAGAGAGAAATAGGGAGGGAAGGCGAGAGAAGAGAAGGAAGGAAAGAGGGATGGAGGAGACAGCAGACCCAGATCCTACACCATAATAGCAATATGTGTTATCTAGAAAGTTTAACAATCAGCAGATAAAGATACTCCAAACACCTGGTGTTGGCGCTTCAAACATCCTGGCCCCATGGTTGTTATGGTGTCAGGATGATTGAAGCACATTATTTCTTACATTACATTGTGATATAAAACAAAATCATTCAACTCACCATAATGCAGGATTAGTGGAAGCCCAGGGTGTGTCACTTGTCACGTCGCCTGTCACCAGATGCCATCAGGGTGTCCCCAGCGGAGTGCCTCCTTCCATCAGGTGCCCCCCAGCAGCGTGCCTCTTCCATCAGGTGTCCCCCACTAGCGTGCCTCTTCCATCAGGTGTCCCCCAGCAGCGTGCCTCTTCCATCAGGTGTCCCCCAGCAGCATGCCTCTTCCATCAGGTGTCCCCCAGCAACATGCCTCTTCCATCAGGTGTCCCCCAGCAGCATGCCTGTTCCATCAGATGTCCCCCAGCAGCGTGCCTCTTCCATCAGGTGTCCCCCAGCAGCATGCCTATTCCATCAGGTGTCCCCCAGCAGCGTGCCTCTTCCATCAGGTGTCCCCCAGCAGCGTGCCTCTTCCATCAGGTGTCCCCCAGCAGCGTGCCTATTCCATCAGGTGTCCCCCAGCAGCGTGCCTCTTCCATCAGGTGTCTCCCAGCAGCGTGCCTCTTCCATCAGGTGTCCCCCAGCATGCTTCTACATCAGGGTGTCTCCAGTGTGTCCTTTAATGGACGTCACACATCCTGCGCTAGCACGGTATTGGCTAAGTCCAACATCCATCATAGCAGCCCACAGTGTCACTGAGTCCCGGCGACGCCCTGTAATGAACGTCACACGTTGCGCGATGCGGAATTGGACCACTGCAGTGACGTCCATCGTAGACGCCGTCGCGTCAGGACTTCTTGCTTAATGGTGGGTCTGGGCTCAGGGCTAATAATGCAATTAGACTGTCCCGAGCCCCGGGGCTTTTCAGGGGCACCCTCGGGGCTGTAGCCCCCTTAGCCTGGGGCTAACGACTCCTATGCCCAGTATCTCGTGGATTTTTTTTTTCAATTACAGGTTGGGGGGCAGGAAGCTGACCACACTGTGTTGCTTAACTGCAGCAGAAAGGCAGGTCACCAGGCTGGACAACCTTCCAGGGCTGTTTAAATCTCAGAACTGGATAAACAGAAATACCGAACCTTTGGCAGGTGAAACAGCTCTCATATATGTATTTCCATAGGTGTGCGAAGAGGTTGTGCCCGGTGTGCGCACAGGGTTTGCCAGGTGTGCCTGGGCACACCCTAATCACCCTGTTCTGCGCAGATACCCCCATACCCCCTGCTGCCTGGCTGCAGAGAAAGGGACTGGGGAATCTCTGTCCTCAGTCCCTTTCTCTGTCTCAGAAGTGAGACATCAGGGGTCTGTTTATGCCACTGATATTTCACCAAAGCCCCACAATGGGGCTCCTAAAAAATTGTACAACAAATAATAATAAAAAATGATTGTAGAAAAAAATTGTAATAAATAATTTAAAAAAATTTAATTATAAAAAAGTAAAAACAAAAAAAATTACAAATAAACTACTGACACCAATCTCTGCCCTACTGGCATCATCCACTGCTCTACTGACAGTGTCCAATGCCCTACTGTTATTTACAGTATCTCACAAAAGTGAGTACACCCCTTCACATTTTTGCAGATATTTTATTATATTTATTATATCTTTTCATGTGACAACACTGAAGAAATTACACTTTGCTACAATGTAAAGTAGTGAGTGTACAGCTTGTATAACAGTGTAAATTTCCTGTCCCCTCAAAATAAATCAAACACACAGCCATTAATGTCTAAACCGCTGGCAACAAAAGTGAGTACACCCATAAGTGAAAATGTCCAAATTGGGCCCAATTAGCCATTTTCTCTCCCCGGTGTCATGTGACTCGTTAGTGTTACAAGGTCTCAGGTGTGAATGGGGAGCAGGTGTGTTCAATTTGGTGTTATCGCTCTCACTCTCTCATACTGGTCACTGGAAGTTCAACATGGCACCTCAAGGCAAAGAACTCTCTGAGGATCTGAAAAAAATAATTGTTGCTCTACATAAAGATGGCCTAGGCTATAAGAAGATTGCCAAGACCCTGAAACTGAGCTGCATCACAGTGGCCAAGACCATACAGCGGCTTAACAGGACAGGTTCCACTCAGAACAGGCCTCACCATGGTCGACCAAATGAGTTGAATGCACGTGCTCAGCGTCATATCCAGAGGTTGTTTTTTGGGAAATAGAGGTATGAGTGCTGCCAGCATTGCTGCAGAGGTTGAAGAGGTGGGGGGACAGCCTGTCAGTGCTCAGACCATACGCCGCACACTGCATCAAATTGGTCTGCATGGCTGTCGTCCCAGAAGGAAGCCTCTTCTAAAGATGATGGACAAGAAAGCCCACAAACAGTTTGCTGAAGACAAGCAGACTAAGGACATGGATTACTGGAAAAATGTCCTGTGGTCTGATGAGACCAAGATAAACTTATTTGGTTCACAAGGTGTCAAGCATGTGCGCTGGCAACCAGGTGAGGAGTACAAAGTGTGTCTTGCCCACAGTCAAGCATGGTGGTGGGAGTGTCATGGTCTGGGGCTGCATTAGTGCTGCCGGCACTGGGGAGCTACAGTTCATTGAGGGAACCATGAATGCCAACATGTACTGTGACATACTGAAGCAGAGCATGATCCCCTCTCTTCAGAGACTGGGCTGCAGGGCAGAATTCCAACATGATAACGACTTCAAACACACCTCCAAGACGACCACTGCCTTGCTAAAGAAGCTGAGGGTAAAGGTGATGGACTGGGCAAGCATGTCTCCAGACCTAAACCCTATTGAGCATCTGTGGGGCATCCTCAAACAGAAGGTGGAGGACCGCAAGGTCTCTAACATCCACCAGCTCTGTGATGTCGCCATGGGGGAGTGGAAGAGGACTCCAATGGTAACCTGTGAAGCTCTGGTGAACTCCATGCCCAAGAGTGTTAAGGCAGTGTTGGAAAATAATGGTGGCCACACAAAATATTGGCACTTTGGGCCCAGTTTGGACATTTTCACTCAGGGGTGTACTCACTTTTGTTGCCAGCAGTTTAGATATTAATGGCTGTGTGTTGAGTTATTTTGAGGGGACAGCAAATTTACACTGTTATACAAGCTGTACACTCACTACTTTACATTGTAGCAAAGCGTCATTTCTTCAGTGTTGTCACATGAAAAGATAGAATAAAATATTTACAAAAATGTGAGGGGTGTACTCACTTTTGTGAGATACTGTATATATATATATATATATATATATATATATATATATACAGTGCCTTGAAAGAGTACTCATACCCCTTGACATTTTCCACATTTTGTCATGTTGCAACTAAAAACGTAAATGGATTTTATTGGGATTTTATGTGATAGACCAACGCAAAGTGGCACATAATTGTGAAGTGGAAGGAAAATGGTTTTCAAAATGTTTTACAAATAAATATCTGAAAAGTGTAGCGTGCATTTGTATTCAGCCCCCTTTTTCTCTGATATCCCTAACTAAAATCTAGTTGAACCAATTGCCTTCAGAAGTCACCTAATTAGTAAATAGAGTCCACCTGTATGTAATTTAATCTCTGTTCTGTGAAGCTCTCAGAGGTTTGTTAGAGAACCTTAGTGAACAAACAGCATAATGAAGGCCAAGGAACAGACCAGACAGGTCAAGGACAAAGTTGTGGAGAAGTTTAAAGTAGGGTTAGGTTATAAAAAAAATCCCAAGCTTTCAACATCTCACAGAGCTCTGTTCAATCCATCATTCGAAAATGGAAAGTGTATGGCACAACTGCAAACCTACCAAGACATGGCCGTCCACCTAAACTGACTGGCCAGGGGAGGAGAGCATTAATCAGAGAAGCAGCCAAGAGGCCCATGGTAACTCTGGAGGAGCTGCAGAGATCCACAGCTTAGATGGGAAAATCTGCCCACAGAAGAACTATTAGTTGTGCACTCCACAAATCTGGCCTTTATGGAAGAGTGGCAAGAAGAAAGCAATTGTTGAAATAAAGTCATAAGAAGTCCTATTTGCAGTTTGCAAGAAGCCATGTGAGGGACACAGCAAACATGTGGAAGAAGGTGCTCTGGTCAGATGAGACCAAAATTGAACTTTTTGACCTAAAAGCAAAACGCTATGTGTGGTGGTAAGGTAACACTGCACATCACCCTGAATGCACCATTCCCACTGTGAAACATGGTGGTGGCAGTATCATGTTGTGGGGATGCTATTCTTCAGCAGGGACAGGAAAGCCGGTCAGAGTTGATGGGAAGATGGATGGAGCCAAATAGAGGGCAATCTTAGAAGAAAACCTGTTAGGGTCTGCAAAAGACTTAAGACTGGGGCGGAGGTTCACCTTCCAGCAGGACAACGACCCTAAACATACAGACAGAGCTACAATGGAATGGTTTAGATCAAAGCATTTTCATGTGTTAGAAAGGCCCAGTCAAAGTCCAGACCTAAATTCAATTGAGAATCTGTGGTAAGACTGGAAAATCGCTGTTCACAGACGCTCTCCATCCAATCTGACAGAGCTTAAGATATTTTGCAAAGAAGAATGGGCAATAAAAATGTCCTCTCTAGATGTGCAAAGCTGGTAGAGACTTCCCCAAAAAGACTTGCAGCTGTAATTGCAGAGAAAGGCGGTTCTACAAAGTATTGACTCAGGGGGGCGCTATACAAATGCACCCCACACTTTTCACAGATTTGTTTGTAAAAAATTTTAAAAACCGTTTATCATTTTCCTTCCACTTCACAATTATGTGCCACTTTGTGTTGGTATCACATAAAATCCCAATAAAATACATTTACATTTTTGGTTGTAAAATGAGAAAAAAATTTCAAGGGGTATGACTACTTTTTCAAGGCACTGTATATACATATATACAAACACACGTGTGTTTGAGCTTTAAGGTGCACACCCTAATGCAATAGGCTGCGCACATCTATGTGTATTTCAATAGGGTATTTAGCGGTTTGCATGGCATTCAGCTTTTAGCAGAGTTGCGGTGTTCCCTGGGTAGTGTTGGCAGTTTGGCAGTTCACCGATTGATGTCACTTCTTGTCTGGATTTTCTTTTTAAGCTGAGACGTCTTGGCTCTGTCCCTGCATCCTCAAGGAGCACAGGCATTCTACGCAGACGGCATCTAGCGTGTCTCTGCCGTGGCGCTCAGCCTGTCTGGAAACCTGTGACAAGCCCGATCCCCCCTTAGCTGGCGAGCTGATTGCAATTAATGAATAATTAAAAGGTAGACTTTTAAGTGTTTCACGCTTGTATCTTCGGCAATGTTAATTTAAGCCGCTAAGTGATTCTCTCAAGCTGGAAGTGAATGAGATTTGCTCCAAGTTTCACTATTTAAATTGAAATTAATCTAATTAGGCGATATCTGCGTCCGTTCCATAGCCACACAAGTGATGAATCAGCAAAAAAGGAAATAAATAAAAAGGAGCCGTTTCTTTTTCATATGTTAATGAACAAGATTTCCGAAAGGAGGGTGTTATTTTTTTTTTTTTCTACATCTCCGTCTGCTGATTTTAGGGTTTTGTAAGATGTACAAACAAAACTTTGGGTAAATTATTTTTTTAGGTCATAGTATGCATATAAAGCCACTCTTTAGTTATTTGTACATTTCATGTTTTTAACTCCTTCCCACCCAGCCTTTAAAATTGAACTAAACTGTATCTGAGCACCACAAACCAAAAATGCTATTTAATTTTTTTTTTAATATTCAAAGCAAGCTTACCTATCCATCCATGTCTCTATGCTTTATTTTGTTGAGAAATCGCTCTGAAAAACACCCTCGTAGCATTTCTAGCTGTGGCCATCTTGAATCAGGGCAGATGATTTATGTAGTAGTCACTTCCTGGAATCCATTTGCTCTTAGCTCAGGCATACAGGCAGGAGGGTGTGCTTAGCTGAGAAAGCCCCTTATTCCCTCCTCCAGATGAAAGAATAAAATATGCCCATGAAGACTCCTGGGAGGTATGACATCATTTTGGCCTAGGCCAGAAACCATGAAGTAACTGAAAAAATGTAAAAACAAGTTTTAGGCACGTAAGTAATATACCTTCCCATCTATTTACTAATGCTGGCAGCATAAGGATTGAAAATAGTTATTGTTGATTGAGAGAGTTTAAAGTGGTTGTAATTACTTTAACCTATAGGTAAGCTTGTAATAAAGCTTACCTGTAGGTTCCGTGAATATCTCCTAAACCTGCACGGTTTAGGAGATATGCACTGTATCCGGATGTGGCGACGTCATCGGCACATGCGCACTGAAGGAATGGCCTGAAAGTGCAGTTTTTTCTGCGATCGTGCTGTGACCGGTAGCTCCCATGGGCATGCACGGGAGTGACGTCAATCACAGCACTGGAGCCCACGCTGTGATTGACCAGAGACCCCAAAAACGGAAGAAACTCCAGGAGGCATGTTGTCGGTCACAGCGGTGCTCAGGGACCGCTGCAACAGTGTCAATCTAAGGTAAGTATTTCATAATGAGCTAGTATGCAATGCATACCCTCTTTACTGCCACTCATATGCATTACGTGGCCGTAACGTGGTGCTGCATGCATTACAGGACTCCTCAAACCACCGCCCAGAGCACTTTGCAAAGTATTACATACCACCGTCCAGAGCACTGTGCATTACAGGCCTCTTTAGACCACTGTCCAGAGCACTATGTGCATTACAGGCCTCCTCAGACCACTGTCCACAACACTGTGTGCATTACAGGCCTCCTCAGACCACCGTACAGAGCACTATGCAGCATTACAGACCTGCTGTCACGATCCTGGTGGTGGAGTCTGACTTATGCAGGGAGCAACCTCTCTTACGACCCTGATTCCGGAACCCCTGGTAGTGTAGACAGGGAGCTCCAGAGTGCAGGGAGGCACGAGGGCTTGGTTGGATCACTGGTGCAAGCGTGGAGGGTTCCTCCGGGCTCGTGCGTGGGTTGTAGCGTAGTGGTTCAGTCCAGGTTGGCAACAGGCGGGCAGCGTGGTACAGATGGGGCAGGCAAGAGAGTAGTCGGGTGCAGGCAGAGTCGTCAACTGGCGGGCAATGTGGTACACAGGGATGAGACAGAAGAGTGGTCGTAGGCAAGCCGGGTCAGTGCAGGTGGAAGACAAGCAGAATCGGGAAGCAAGCCGGGGTCACAGGAACAGGAATCTCAGACAAACTCAAGGCTGGGGACACAGGTAACGCAGTAGAATGGACAGCACTTGCTGCAATGCACAGGGGGTTTAAATTGAGCTGTTTGGCACTGTTTCCGGCACGTGCGCGCGGGCGCACACACCACCGCGGAGACGGCAATCTTTTACTAAGAAGAGGTTTCTTGACATTGCCCCTCCCAAAGGGCAGCCTCCAGATGCCCAGACAGGCCATCTTCTCTGGGTGGTTCCTCTTGAAGATCCTGATCAGTTCCTCTGCATGAATGTTACTGTCCGGTTCCCATGAACTCTCCTCAGGGCTATAACCCTTCCACTTGACCAGGTATTGGATGCGGTTACCCCTCTTCCTACAGTCCAAGATAGATTCAACCTCGTATTCCTCCTCTCCATTAACTAAGATTGGCTCCGGTGGCTTAGTCTTTCTACCTGGGAAGGGATGCACGGTTGCAGGTTTCAGCAGAGTCACATGGAATACAGGGTGGATTTTTAATGACTGAGGCAGCTCTAGTTCATAGGCCACCCTGTTAATTTTCCTTTTGACTGGAAAAGGACCAATAAATCTGGGGCCCAGTTTCTTGGAAGGGCAAGCTAATTTCAAGTTCGCTGTTGCCAGCCAAACCCATTCACCGTGTTCTAGGTTTAATTCACCACTAGAGTTGAGCGAACCCGGACTGTAAAGTTCGGGTCCGTACCGAACTTTGGGGTGTCCGGGACCCGGACCCGGACTTTTCAAAAAAAGTCCGGGTTCGGGTCCGGGGTTCTGGTAATTTTAATGAAAAATTTGAAAAATGCTGTAAAAAAGCCCAGGAAGGTCCTAGAGGTCTGCAAAAAGAAGGAAAATGTGGGTAAGGGTGGGACAAGTGCCCTACAAAGAAATGGGGACAGTGAAATAACTTTAAATATTTTTAAAAAAATAAAAACATAAAAATGCAAAAATGGAGATCATCTTCAAAATGGGTCTGAAAAGTATTAATTAACATTAGAGGCCATAGAACTGTTCTAAAATCATCTTCAAACTATGTCCATAAAGTATAAATAAGCCCAGAATACCCATATCACTGTTCTGCAAAATGTGTGTATCACTTTAAATCAAACC
>BLSH010404263.1:211239-246018 GCA_018402905.1 Glandirana rugosa | reverse complement strand
AAAAAAAGGTTTTTTGGTAACACGTTTATTACACACTGTATTTTCTAACGTTACTAACGGTAAAATAAGGGAGCCCAGAGACGATTTTTTTTTTTTTTTCACATAAACCCCCAATATTCATTAAAAGATCGTTTTTACGACTAAATTTGAACATTTGTTTTACACGGTCTTTTTCGGACCATCCGTTAACCAATCAGTACCTGGTTTACCTAGTTCTCCGTCGGTAAGTTCCATATTTCTGTTTTATTCGTCTAAAGTGTATTCTGGTTACGTTATAAGGGATGATCACAACTCGCTTGGGCCTGACATTGCAAGCCCAACCCGAACGATTTTTGAAATGTCCGGGTCCGGGTCCGTGCCACGGACACCCGAAAGTTCGGTACGGACCCGAACGTTACAGTCCGGGTTCGCTCAACACTAGTAGGGAATATTGCATTGGTCTTATGTGAAATCTGCTTATTTTGTCTTTATACCTTGAATGGCTGCCTCTTGATCCATTTGGTCCATGACTAACCAATTGCCTACCAGGCTTTTTCTGGCACATTTTGTTTACAAGTTTAAATCAGCATTTTTGCTAGAAAATTACTTATAACCCCCAAATACACTTTTTTTTTTTTTTTAGCAGAGACCCGAGGGAATAAAATGGCAATCATTGCAATCTTTTATGTCACACATTATTTGCACAATGGTTTTTTGGAAAAAAATACATTTTAATGAATTAAAAAAACAAAATACAATATGTAACCCAATTTTTGTAAAATGTGATGTTATGCTAAGTAAATAGATACTGAACATGTCACGCTTTAAAATTGAGCACGTTCATGGAATGGCAACAGAATACAGTACTGAAAAATCTTCATAGGAGATGTTTTAAAGACCTTTACAGGTTACCTGTTTAGAGCTAAAATTATTGCTTTCGCTCTAACGTTTGTGGTGATACCTCACATGTCGCAAACACAGTTTACATATGTGTGTGCGTGACTTACTTATAGGTTTACTTCTGCGCACAAGCACAGAGGGATGGCTTTAAACGTTTTTCTTCCATTTTTATTTTACTTTTTATTTTTACACTTTTAATTCTTTTTTTAATCACCTGTATTCCTATTACAAGGAATGTAAACATCCCTTGTAATAGAAATAAGGATGACGTGTCCTCTTTATGGAGAGATCTGGGGTCAAAAAAGCAAAAGATAAAAAAATAATTTTGATCTTTGCATTAAGAAAATAAATAATTTACTTCCAACCTGGACTGGAAGGGGCGTCATGACGTCGCTCTGGTCCTCCAAGGCCATAGAGGTGATCAGAGAGTATCTACTCTTTGATAGCCTATGGCAGCAGCTGGCCACACTGTTGGATTGTTTCTGGAGCGTACCGGCCCGAGAAACGCCTGTGGGCGGCGAAGGGGGGGGGGGGGAGCATCCCCTCCACCGCTTCGGAAAGCGTTCCAGCAGCTCATGAGCCGCTTGGGCCACTTTCATGAGAAAACCAGCCGCCGGCTGCAAAAGATGATACTGGGGTTATGGCTGATATCTTCATAAAACACTTGCAAACCGCAACATATATACAGTATACATATTGTGGTCGGCAAGTGGCTGTTTGAAAGCGTGTTTAAAATAGGGGCTTGGTTTTTTGGTTGTAGCTCCCTTGGAACACCTAGCCCCACCCCTCTGCATTTGGCCACTAGATGACACTAAGTACGTGGTGCCATCTAGTGGTCAAATACAGTATTTATTTTAAATCATTGAAAATATTCAACCAGAACAAGAAATGGGCAAATAACATTTGTTTTGTTTGCTATATTCACACAGGAAGAATGTATATGCAGTATCACTGGGTGAATTGCTATTTCATTTTATACACCTAAGCTAAATGGTCAGCCATAATTTTTTATTTTTTTTGTTGAGATGAGTGTTGAAGTCCTAACTTCTAGAATGATTCTCTTTGAGAGGCCAGTTTTGCTGAACAGATTGCTCAGAGACTTTCCTAACAGACTGACAGATATATCTTACCCGCTGCACTGCATGAACTCTAGCTGTGAACAAGGACATCTCTGACTTGTATCAAGTTAAGAAATGCAATGAGAGAAAAAGCAGCCAGAGAGGGCAAGTCATTTCTCTATGGCAACTGCAAGTAAAATGGATGTGACAACTGAAATAAACATTCACGCAGAAGATGTTGTATTTTCCCTTTGAATGAATTTGCATAGCTCCCAACTGTCCCTGATTTGGAGTAATATCCCTCTGTCCCTCTTTCCTCCTAATTTGCCCCTCATTTTGGTCTCATCTATGTAGTTCTATATAAAATTGCAGCATTTATTAAATTCAAAACCAGTATAAAGGAATAGAAGTGGTTAATAAAAGCCCTTGAGGATTTAACTAATCTTTTTTTTATGTAGATTTCTCCTTTAAGGAGGCGTGGCAGGGGGTGTGCCCTATGCCTTTATAATTTTGCCAATAGGTGTCCCTTGTTCCCATCTCAATAATTTGGGAGGTATGAATTTGTGCCATGAGACCTCTATTCCTAAAACAATGTAAATTGCCCAATAAATGTAATAACTTTATCCAAATCCAATCACCTCTTGCTGGGTGGAAAGTGTTGCATACATTTAAAGCTGAACTTCAAGCAAGCAGCTAAATATATAGTTGAGCAGGAGCGGCCGGTCCATAGGGGGCGCAGGGGTGCCGCCCACCTAGTTTGCATGTGGAGGATGCATGTGGGGTGCTGGACTCATGGGTTTCTAGGAGTTTTTTTTAAGCCACTTGATTAGAGCCTGAGGCTCTAATTGGCTTGAAAAAGGTTGGGCTTGGGGTGCAGAGCACTGCGCCCCCAAACCCTCCCACTTGTGACACTAGTGAATCAAAATTCACTATTGTCTTCAAGCTTCTCCTCCCGGCCAATCAGGACAGGAGGGTTGGCCAGGAGGAGAAGCTGAGGAAGCCGCAGAGGAGCTGGGTGCTGGGGGGGGGGGGTGAGTGCGGACCTGGGGGGATTTGTTTTCCGCCTCCCTAAAAAGTTTAGCGCTGGCCGTCACTGTAGTTGAGATATGTAGATGAGAACAACTTTACCTGCTAAAGGATTTGTTATTCTGCACAGGCAGTTTAGTGATCCTGGTATCCCTGCCTGGCAGCAAAGCCAGGTCCTTTACTTCCATTTCAGTAGCAGTAACACAGCTTGGTTGTATTTACCCTGGGCCAGTGATTTACAAAGTATTGAGGTTGATCTTCACAGTACACAGATGAAATATGTATGTTGGGCATGTTTTACCTGTCAAAAGATTTATATTTCCTTCCATTTAGCCCTGAAATATACACAAATCTGCCCTGTCTGGCAAGGCAGGAGACCCACATTTTCTCTGCTGTAGTGTAGCAACACTTACAGGTCTTGTCCCTCCCCAGCATGTGACTGGACAGTAAACAGAGAAGCAGCAGACTGATGAGCTCTTCTTTCTGTCACTTTATGTCCCTATTTATCACAAGAGCACTGCAGAACAACTGATTGACTCTTTGTGCTGCTTCTTCCTATTCCAGTCTGAGCTCTTCTGTGGAGGGAGTGCAGGAGGCTGATACCAGGTCAAATTCAGGAACATACACTGCGTGCATCAAAAAATATATTTAAAGGGTTATTTCACGTTTTCAAAAGAAAATGAAAGGGGGAACTAACACCCTACGCCCTCCCCACCACCTGGTCCCCGCTGCACATACCTCTGTGGGTGATATAGTTTCATAATATAGTCCTGGGGTTTGAAAACCATGTTGTTCTTCCTCTTCTTTCTATAGGGATGTCAGGACAGATTAAAGCAGTTCTGATTGGTCAGCACCTGCCATGACCACGCCAACCAATCAATAATGCTCTGATCTGTCCCAGCCTCCCTACAGAAAGGAAAGAAAGACCAGCACAGTTTTCAAATCACAGGAATGCTTTACTGGGCTGCATGGACAGTGAAAGTTTATCACCCATGGAGGTAAGTTCAGTGGGGATTAGGGGGGTAGGGATGGTGTAAGTTCACCTTTTCATTTTTTCTGAAAAGGTGAAATAGCCATTTTAGGCTTTGTTTACATTTGTGGTTGGGAGGCGGCAAAAATGCATGGTTAAGCCACATTTTTTCTGCCTGCCAACCACCTACCTTAAGCTGCAATAGGCAATGGATAGGGTTATTTAGATGGTGCAGCCACAATACTTCGCTTTGCGCCCGCGGCAAAGTTGATCCAACATGTAGTAATCGGCAAACGGCAAGCCCGCCGAATGCTAGGCATTGTTTACACTTGTGGTTGGGGGGCGGCAAAAATGCATGGTTAAGCCGCGTTTTATTCTTCCTGCCAACTACCTACCTTAAGCTGCAATAGGCAATGGATGGGGATATTTGGATGTTGCAGCCACAATACTTCACCTTGCGCCTGCGGCAAAGTTGATCCAACACGTAGCAATCAGCAGGCAGGAAGCCCACCGAATGCTACACATTCAAGTAAATGGGGAAGCGGCAAAGTTGGCAAGCCCACCGAATGCTAGGCATGGTTTACACTTTTGGTTGGGGGGGTGGCAAAAATGCATGGTTGAGCCGCGTTTTTCTGCCCGCCGACCACCTACCTTAAGCTGCAATAGGCAGTGGATGGGGATATTTAGATGCTGCAGCCACGATACTTAGCTTTGCGCCTGCCGTAAAGTTTATCCAACATGTAGCAATCGGCAGGCGGGAAGCCCACTGAATGCTACACATTCAAGTAAATGGGGAAGCGCCACAAACACCCCATAACTGCATGCAGTGAACGCATGCAGGGCTGCTGATAGAAATCGCAGGGCCCCATACAGACTACCTGACAGCCCCCCCCCCCCAAGAAAACATTACAGCTATTTTTCGCTAAAAATACAATAAAATTATTAACAGGCACAAATACAACATAACTCACAGAATTCCTGCTAAATCTAAAAGATAAAACTGAGTTAATAAATAAAAATGAAGATGAGATATAAAAATATACAGGCTGGGCTCCGGGATCAGAGAGACAGGGGGAGAGAAACAAAGTTACAGAGATAACAAACTCAGAAGCACAGCTAACATTAGAGCCAGCCTGAGGGGGGGGGGGGGGGCCAGGGAGGGGGATTAGTGAGGGACCACTGTCTCTTTCTCAGCGGGTAAAAGCTGGTAGCAAGAAGAGGGGGAGAGACCATCTTTCAGCTGCTGGAGGAAGAGAGACACAATTGTCATCTATCACTAATCCCCCTCCCTGTCTGGGCCCCCCTGTGTGTTCGGGCCCCCTACAAGAAGACTGGTGGACCCTCCCGTATCAGCGGCCCTGAGTGCACGCAGTTATGGCGTGTTTGTCAGCAAAAAATGGGGTTAAAACAGGCGGTGAGGAGGTGTTTCATCGCTTCCTCATCGCATTTCAGTAGTCTGTGGAGCAAGATACAAAGGAGGATCAGGATTCAGAGACAAGGGATATTTAGACACAAGTCTAAACCTACCCTTTGGGTGTATTCATGAATACAGAGCTGCATTCATGTATTTCTTGTATATCTACCTGGAGTTCAAGCCAGAGACAACCAGGTGACTAACATTTTCAGAAGGGCAGGCCTCCAATAGCTGATTGCATATTTCTGACCATTTTCATTACCGCTGTTCATTGTTTGTATCACAAGCCACCTTGCAAAAAAAATTTAGAGAAGAATCAGTTCCTGCCTCCTCTTTAATTAGACAGTTCCAAATTGCTCCGATATGGATACTGCACACATATTGACGTCAAGCTATTGTGTTTTCTCTGTACCCACAGAGTGACTTAATTAGCTGGTTCAAGGGGGGTTTATTCAACGCACGGCACATTTCAGTTCATCCTATTTGTATCAAGCTAATAAAATCGCTCATTCCCCTGTCTGTTAATATGTACCAAAAGATATATAAAAGCCCCAATGTATGTTTTTTGGATTTCATTTGATTTGTTCCCCCTTCTGTCATATCTCTCATATATAAAGCTTTAGGTGACGCTGTTGCTAAAAATAAAACCTAAAACAAAGGCGCCTTTCACAGGGGCGCCTCCGTGCAATGGATTCTGCTTGCTCAGTGGGGGATCTCTGCGCTGATCCTCGCTGAGCAGGCAGATGACAGGTCCTGTCTGCTCCGCTATGCAGACACAGACACAGTCCCGCTCTCCCCTATGGGGAAATCGAAAGGAAACGTACCGCCTGTCCGATTTCATCCGATCCGCCAGACGAATGGAAAAAAGGATCACCATCCTTCTGGATTTTTCGGGTGGGATTGGATCAGATAGCGGCGAATGTCAGCACGCAGACATGTGTCCACTGACATCCACCGTTCCATATGGAAGACTGCAAGGTCTGATCAGGTCCTGAAAAACTGACAGGTGGACCTGATCGGACAGTACAAAAAGATAGCCACTGCCCCCACCTATACCTGGCCTTTGCAACAAGGAGCATTGGAGGGCAACATATGTAAAAAAAGCCAAGGGAAAATCCAAGGAATATTCCAAGCTCTACTTACCAACCAGCCTACGACCAACCAAATTGACCTGTCTAAAGCCTCGTACACGCGGTGCGACGGTCGTATGCAAACGGTCGTACGACCACTTGTTGTACGATCATCCGACCATTAGTACGCGCGATTAGAACAGCCGACGTTTGACGGTCATACAACATAAGTTGTATGAACAAACTAGAACACTTTGGTTGTACAACAAGCGGTCGAACGACCATTGTATCGTGTGTACAGAGAAGTTGGTCCAAGTTGCTGCCAAAATTTGGTCTAGATTTCATTGCCACAGGAGGCAATGCAGATGCATGTGTGTCCCTGACATCAACATTTACTTTGCATAATAATGGCAGCTGCCTGTAGTGATAACTAAAGATCTATATAGAGGAATCGGGACCTCCTTCCTCCTGTTGGTCATCCCTCTAGTTATGAATCCTAGAATTCTATTTGCTCTCCCCACTAGCAGGCCACACTGTTTTCTCATTTTGCCATCATCTGAAATAGGCACCCCCAAATCTTTATCTTCTGTTGTTCTGATCAACACTGTAACCTCAATAATGTACTCTGTGAAACTTGTACTCTATAAACATTCTCAGCAGTGTATTTTAAAACAGTATACCAAATAAAAGCCTTGTAGATCCTTGAAAAAGACAATGTAAAACTATTTAGGGAGGCAATATTACAATGAGGTTTAATGTTAAGTCTTCCAAAGCATACTGATGCTGCCAAAATGTGGTCTAGATTTCTATCAAAAATCGTTAACCAGAAATCCGCTTCACACTCCTGCTAACTATTTGCGCCTGCAACATGGACACCCCTTTAAACAAATAACTTCCATTTAATTTTGCTTCTAAAAAAATAAACAGCAATAAGAAAATACTTGGCCTTGTTAATAAAATTAAAACATCTATTTTGAAGCTGTGACAAAGAGTTAAGCAGTTTTTTGGCTCCTTAAGCAAAAAATAGTATATTCCCATTTAAATCAATACTTCTGGTATTTAGTGTTCCATTAAAACCACCTGAACTTTCATATTACATTTCCATTTTTTTTTTATATCAATTTTGTGTTTCCATCATATTTTTTATTCCATTTGGGACTGTGTCATGGTCCACAGCTGCACTGATGAATACTGAAGCTTTCATATCCCGGCCTTTGTCATTGCTGGGAGTTCAGGTAGATTGGTTTGGTGTTAGTTATAAAACGTATGCAGACAAAGAAGCATTCTTCTGTGTGATTGGTTCGAAGGGAGAATAGATTGAGAATTCAGGCTTTAAATGTGTTTTTAATGGTTTTATTGACTGCCTTCCAAAAATAGGCAAACCGCTTCTTTCAAAATAGATGAAATTTAAATTACAAGTTTGGTTATGTGAAAAAGTTTTTAATAATGTATGTCAAAAAGATTGCTGACTTAAAGTGATTGTAAATCTTTTTTTAAAAAATAATAAACATGCCATACTTACCTGCTCTGTCCAATGGTTTTGCACAGAGAGGCCCCGATCCCCCTCTTACGGGGTCTGCCACCAGCGCTCCTGACTTTCTTCAGCGAGTGCCCCAATAGGAAGCCACTTCCTATGGTGGCACTCATGTGGGCATCACATACACAATGTGCTGCGCTGTTACATATTTCAAAAATGGAAATACAACTCACCAAAAATGTGATGGACAAGACCACATCAAAAAGTCCCAAAGTAATATCCAAAAGTGCATCCTAGTGAATTTCAACATTAGCAATTTCTTCTACCACCTCTAGTGCTCCAAATACCACCATATACAGTGGGGAAAATAATTATTTGGTCCCCTGCAGATTTTGTAAGTTTGCCCCTATACTGTATTTGTTATCATCGGTGTATTTTAAATGATAAAGACAGAATATCAACCAAAAACCCAGAAAAAACACATAAAACAAATGTTATAAGTTGAGTTGCAGTTGAGTGAGTAAATTAAATATCTGATCCCCAAGCAAAACATGACTCAGTATAGTACTTGGTGGCGAAACCCTCGTTGGCAAGCACAGAGGTAAGACATTTCTTGTAGTTGGTTACCAGGTGTGCACAGCTCAGGGGGGATTTTGGTCCACTTTTTTTTACAGACCTTCTCTAAATCCTTAAGGTTTCCTGGCTGTCACTAGGCAACTTGAAGTTTTAGCTCCCTCCATAAATTTTCTATTGGATTAAGGTCTGGAGACTGGTTAAACCACTCCATGACCTTAATGTGCTTCTTCTTAAGCCACTCCTTTGTTGCCTTGGTGGTATGTTTTGGTATTTGAAAGACTCATCCATGACCCATCTTCAGTGTTCTGGCTGAGGGAAGAAGGTTCTCATTCAAGATTTTACAATACATGGCCCCATCCATTGGCCCCTCAATGCGGCAAAGTCGGCCTGCACCTTTAGCAGAGAAACAGCCCCAAAGCATAATGTTTCCACCTCCGTGCTTGACTGTGTGGATGGTGTTCTTAGGGTTTTAGTCAGCATTTTTCTTCCTCCAAACACGGCAAGTCCCCCTCCTCAAGAAGGCACATGTGCAGTCATGCCAATGAACATCTAAATGATTCAGAGAAGGATTGGGAGAAAGTGCTGTGGTCAGATGAGACCAAAATTAAGCTCTTTGGCATTAATTCGACTTGTTTGTGCTTTGCCAAACTGGGAGTTACTCAAAATTTATTGTGAGACACAGGAGAAGGACGGTTGAAGCGTATGGTAAGACCCCGGGGTGGGACTCATGTCAGAGAGGCTGTATAGGACCCCATGATTTCTAATGGCAGCCCTGCTTCTGTGCCCCCTCCATTTCTACACATTATTTGTTCAAAAGCAACAGGTACACTTTAGGTCACCTTACTTTTGCCATGTTCTTACCAATATCATCTGTCCCCAATGATTGAGAAAGAAATTTTAGAGTGTTGCCATAACAACGACGAAAGTGGATGCTAATTGATACAGTACAACCGTAATCTAGAGACACATCTCCAGCACGGAGGTGACCCTCTGCTTCTAAAGACAGCAATTCCCTGGTTATCACCCTCATTTTATTACTCATCTCTGAAACAAAAAATACTGATGGTGCACAAAATTTTTGAACCTAAAGTGGAGCTATACTGTTAACTTAAATATTCACTAAAAAGTTAGATAGCACCCAGTGTCTTTCTGGGGCATCCTAGAAGCCCCTAATGGCAGGGCATTCTGTAATGAAAATTACAACTAGAGTATGCATTTTGCAGGTCCTCCCTGTCATCTGTGTCTTCCTTTAACTAGCAAATATGATGATTGGCCTTAGTGGCCAATGGGAAGGCACAGAAAGTGATGTGTTATAATACAGCGACTATGCAAACTCCAGTTACACCATTACATAATACCACTAAATGTGGGGTATGACAGAGTCAAAAAAAAGCAGAGAGCCATAGCTAAGAAGAATATAAATGACTTATTTGACCCTGTTATGCACTCTCGGGAGACAGTGTGTAAGGTCAGTCAGCAAAAAGGGCAGCAGAAGCTGTCAGTCTTCTAATGACCTTAGCTGGGGACCTCTGTGAAATCATTTGAGATAGCTGGATTCACATAGTTCAGACTGGCAGACCTTAACCTGCCTTAAAGTGGTTCTAAAGTCAGAAGGTTTTTTTACCTTACTGCATTAAGGTAAAACACGTTCTGGGTGCAGCTTACCTGAGCCCCATCTTGATCCAGTGATATGCATGAGAGCAGCAGTCTCTCTCTCCTTATTGGCTCACACAGCAGCAGGAGCCATTGGCTTCCGCTGCTATCAATCACAACCAGTGAGCCAATGAGGACAGAGCAGGGGGCAGGGCCAAGCCACACTCTGTGTGTGAATGGACAATGTCCATTCACTGGAGCGTGGCTTGGGAGCAAGCCTGCTTGAGTGCCCACATAGCAAGAGGCTTGCTATTGGGGGCACTCAGCAGGGGGGAGGAGCCAGGGGCCACCGGCGTTGGACCCAAAAAGAAGAGGATCGGAGCTACTCTGTGGAAAGAAAAAAAATAACCTTTAGAATGACTTTAACCTTAAAGTATAAATGAAGGCAAAACTTTATTTTCCGTTTTGGAAAGAGTGGAGAGTGATTAGAACCCTGGTCAGTTTTTATTGCTGTCTGTGCCCCCGTTAAGGAGATTCCCCCTTCCTATTTGCCCCAGAAAAGTAATAGAGGGGAAATCTTCCAATGGGGACACTAGTTCTGGTGACCTGGGGGTCTCCAAGGGATTCCCCTAATTTGTAGGGATTTCATAGCTCCCAACTGTCCCTGATTTGGAGGGACTGTCCCTGATTTGGAACAACGTCCCTCTGTCCCGACTCCCTCATTCCTCTTCATTTGTCCCTCATTTTGGCCTGATGCATATTCCTATATATAAAATGCACTATTTGTCTATCAAAAAGTGTTTTACAATGCTAAACCTTTCATCCAATTTCTAAATTGCTGCATTTGTACATGAAAAAGCTAATATAAAGGAATAGAAGTGGAAAAAAAAAAGCACTTGTGGGTTTAACTAATCATTTTTTTTTATAATTCTCCTTTAAGGGGGCGTGGCAGGGGGCGTGTCCTGTGCCTATATACTTTTGCTAATAGGTATCACTCATTCCCATCTCATAAAGTTGGGAGGTATGGGATTTCCCCTCACTTCCTGTTTGGCTATGGGACAGGAAGTGAAGGAAAATTTCTGAAATGGGACACGGAGAAAAATAAATCTGACAAGGGTTATAACCCTCTCTTGCGCTATCCAAAATTATAAAAAAAACATTTTGCCTATAGTTCCACTTTAACTTGTAACTTTCTTTGCTACATACAGCCAATGTTACGGAAAAGTGCGCATTTCATGAACAAAACCCGATGTTTGCGTATATTTTTGAAACTGGTGTCAGGAAATGTTGAAGAACACACTTTCTAAACCAGAAAAATAATTTGTCAGCCAGCGTAATGGTGAATCTTGAGATAGAACTCTATGTAAATTGCCCCCCGTAGCGTCACATTCAGATTTTGATTAATCTTTTTGAAATGAGTGAATGTGTCAGCAGATATTGATGGCCCATGTACTTTCTATTCCTGGTAATTGATTCACTGACCAGTGTACACTACTCTTGGGTGAACCGGAGATGGGATCTTGTATAAATAGCTCCCATAGCGTCACATTTAATGCTTACATGGCAGCAACACTCCTGGAAAAACAGGACTCAAGGGAGGCTAGCTGACTACACGGTACTCCACTTACTGTTCATTTCGCCACACTGCTGACTTGTAAAAAATGGTCAGGATCCCTTGGTTGTTCATGTCACTTGTAGACGCAACTCGGGTCCCCACTGGGACCATTAAAACAAGACCATGTCATTCTGCAGGGCTGGGGTCAGCTACATTGGAAATCTGCCTTGTGTAAGTCTCGGAGAAGAGCCGGTAGCTCATAAATGTCATTCTGGCCAGAAATTCAGAGTGTGCTAGGGTACAGCGCCAGGATGCTGAACAGATTAAAGTGCACTTTTACTCTATTTGAAATCTTTAAAGCAGACCTTCACCCTTCCCACCCACGTATCATCCTTGCACTCCTCCCCTATACCTTCACAATTGGACATTATTCATTTATCCTTTTTTGTAGGGACATCCCACAACCAGTACAGGCTTTAGACATTGGGGGGCCTGGGGCACTTCAAGTTTGTGGTCACAACACTTCTCAGGAGGCCCACAGCCGCTTGGCATACTGACGTCACACATGCCAGGAGGCCTTGGGGTCAGTGGCGGCTGGTGCAGGGCTGGCCCAAGACATTGTGCTGCCTGGGTCCAAGAATGAAATGCTACCTGTACCCCCCCACCCCAAAAAAAAAATCAGGCCCACCAAAAGGCCCCCACATCCATTATTTTATATCATGATAATTAAAACTAAAATTAAATTTATCAGGAATTTACATGCAACAGCAGCTTGTCTATATGCAAAATGATATGACATACCATTATGTTCAATTCCAAGGGACGGGCTAGGGTAGTATATGGACAGGCTAAGGTAGTATATGGACAGGCTAGGGTAGTATATAGACAGGCTAGAGCAGTATGGGCTAAGGTAGGCAGAGAAGCCCAGGGGCAATTCTCATTATGACACACAAAACTGCTGGGAATAAAATCTTGGTTGCCAATTTGCTGGGTAAATAGAAGAGAAGGAGAGGAAGCCGTGGTTCAATTTGCTGCCCCTCTCAAAGTGCTGCCTGGGTCCCATGGACCCACTGGGACCCATGGTAGGGCCAGCCCTGGGCTAGTGGTATATTTTTGGGGGGAGGCGGCAAACAATCTATACATCCAGCACACCGCATGTAGATTAGGGGGCCGAATGCATGGATTAGGAGGGTGGCGCCCTGCATTATGGACCGCCACTGCTTGGGGTAATCTACAGGTTATGCATTGATACACATCATCAAGCGGCCAGCTGTCTCTTCCTGGTTCTTGCAGTTGGTCTTCTGATGATGTGCCAAGACGTGCAAATTATCAGGGGGGCGTCTGCAAGACCTTAGAAAAGACAGCAGCCCCCTGATGATGTAAGTAAAGTAGATGGCTCTGCAAGACCTGACCCATAGTGACAGACTGGCAGGTCAAGCAAGACAATGCTGGATTCACTGGACGTGTGAGCATGTTTTCTGAGGCTAACCTGGGAAGCCAGTTAAGAGGGGATTAAAAGAAAAAAAGAATTACATGAGGGACTAAGTTCTTCTTTATAAATGTGAAATTCCAAACCATACACCTCCGAGAAGACTGAATGCACCACACCAAATGGAAAACACTGAAGCATGGAATGGCCCCGATCTTAGACAAGCATTTCAGTCTATTCCTGTCTATTCCTTTCTTTTAAACCCAATATCATTTTTTTTAAAATCCTGTAATATTTTCTGCATTTTTTACCCTTTGTTTTCCTTTTCTATCACCCTTCATTTTATATGTCATGGCTTTGCCCACAATTGCAGATTTTAAGACAAAGGATTCCCAGAGCTGTTCAGGTTATCTTAAGAAAGCAAATTATTATTAGTAGTAGTAGTATCTTCCTGAAGGTACAATGGGGTTGATTTACTAAAGGCAAATAGACTGTGCACTTTGCAAAGTGCATTTGTTCCAGAGCTTAGTAAATGAGGGGGAGCTCTGATAAATTCAATCATCCAATCATGTGTAAGCAAACATGCAATTTTTTTATTTTCCTTGCACGTGATTGGGTATTCTTTGCAAAGTGAAGCTTTACCTCGTTTACTAAGCTCTGGAGCAACTGCAATTGCAGAGGGCAACCAGGGCTGGTGGAAGGATTTTTGACACCCTAGGCGAAACCTCATTTTGCCGCCCCCTTGGCTCCAATCCTGACTCCATCCCTTTTCCCCTGCCCAGCCTGAATAGGGCCAATCAAATGCAGCCTCACCAGCGCCTATCAAATACAGCTTCACCGGCGCCAATCAATGCAGCCTCACCTGTGCCCATCACATATAGTCTCACTGGGGGTGGGGGCGGAGGGGGGGTATTTGGCAGATCAGTCACTATTTCTATATACATTTGCAAATGGCATGTTATAATACAATCTCATTATCTCAGTCAGACAGTGTCAGTTTTTACATGAGTCAATGCAGAGCAGCCAGTGACCAATCAACAGTGGCCAGGCGCCCCTAGGCGGCAGTGCGCCCTAGGCGGCCGCCTACTCCGCCTAGTGGTAGAGCCGGCCCTGAGGGCAACTGCACATGGCAAAGTGCACAGTCTATTTGCCTTTAGTAGATAAACCCCAGAGTGTTTAACACTATCACATGGTGGAGGGGTAGTAAATCATATGCTCAGCTTTACCTGGATATGCTGGATATTTATGCAAGAGAAAAGGCAAGCATTCACTTCAATGGGGTTTCAGATGTCAAGCGACTGGGGCAACTTGAGGCGACTCAAGTCGGAGCGCAAGTCGCCCCTGTGTAAATGGGCTCGAAGACTATAATATATACTTATTTGGGTAATTTTTACCAAAGATATGTAGCAGTATAACTTTGGGCCAAAATTTATAAAGAAAAATGATTCATTTGCAAAATTTTATAGCCAAAACGAAGAAAAATTTTTCGGTCTTTTTTCATTTATAGAACAAAAAATAAAAAACCCAGTGGTGATTAAATAACACCAAAAGAAAGCTCTATTGGTGTGAAATTGTCATTTAAAATATGAGAGCGCTAAAAGCTGAAAATTGGCCTGGTTAGGAAGGGGGTTTAGGTGCCCAGTGGGCAAGTGGTTAAGTTGGAGTGCTGCCTTAAATGCCAGTCTTGCGTTGTACAACAGCCTCAGCCCACCTTTTGGGGACACTAGCAAGAGCTCTCTCCAAGTCCCCATGTTGGCTCATTTAGCCCCGCCCATAACTCTATAAGAGGAAGTGCCCAAATGAAAAACTTTATAGCTGGACCACCAGGTATTACCTGCAGATTTAAAAGACTTTTGAAATTACAGTAGCATGTTAAAACTTTTGGTGTTATGGTTTACATCTATTTCATGTGCATTATTAGCTCTTTGTGTTGCCTCAGAAGTGGTTAAAGTTATGTATTTGTGCGACTATTTACCGACTGCTACATAGTTCAGGAACAGAAGCTGGTCTCACCGATTTCCGAGGACTTATCACTCTAATTATGTTGCCCACAATGGGAGGTCAGCTGCCCATCAGGCAGTACAGTGCCGTCGGTGGCTGTCACAGAGGTTTGCGAGGAGCACAGCTGTCAGTCATAGGTCTGCTTAATGAGTTGTCACAATGGACAACTTCCCTGCAGCAAACCAAAGTGAGACCTATGGTGGACACTCTACAGTATGTTGTAAATCCATCATGACAAACTAAGGCTAAGAGGTTGTCCTGCACCGTCTAATGAGAAGAACTTGTGGCCAAAGCAGAACTCCAACCAAACAGCTCATAGGTGTGCGCAGCCTATTGCAAGCGCAAACAAACATGAGTGTGTGTGTATATGTCAGAAGGGCAGAGGACGGTGTCAGTAGTTTAATTTTTATTTTATTCTATTTATTTTTTTACAGTCTTGTTTTTATACAATTGTATTTGGGAGCCCTGCTTTGGTGAAATATCAGGGGTCTAAACAGACCCCTGATGTCTCACTTTTCAGACAGAGAAAGGGACTGAGGACAGAGTCATCGTCCCGTCCCCCCTGTCCCCATCCCTTTCTCTGCAGCCAGGCAGCAGGGGGAATCTGCACAGTACAGGGTGATTAGGGTGTGCCCAGGCACACCTGCCACCCTATGTGCGCACGCCTATGAAACAGCTAAATACACATCTGAAATAACATATGTGAACTGTGTTTCTGCCAAATATATTTGTAATTCTGTTCAGCTAATCCTGTGATTTATACACCCTACTGTACTTGATTTATACACCCTACTGTACTTAGGCTAGAATGGTAACACGCTATTCACTTAGCAATCCTATTTGCCTGTTGGACTGCCTATGAGTTCTATCAGATAACTGAAGGAGCACACATGCATACCTCCCAACTTTTGAGATGGGAACGAGGGATACCTATTAGCCAAACTATGTAGGCATAGAACACACCCCTGCCATGCCCTTTTAAGGGAGAATCATACAAAAAAAAGAATTTGTTAAAATCACAAGTGCTTTTCTTTACCACTGCTATTCCTTTATCTTGGCTTTTGAAATTTACAAATGCAGCAATTTAGAAATTAGATGAAAGGTTTAGCACTGGGAAACACTTTTTGAAAGATATAAAGTGCATTTTTATAAACTATATAGATCAGACCAAAATGAGGGACAAATGAGGAGGAAAGAGGGGCAGAGGGACTTTGTTCCAAATCAGGGACAGTTGGGAGCTATGAACAGGGCAGGCTGGCAGTGCTGCTGCTATTTGCAAGGCAGTGGCTTAACATTGTCAGGCTACAACAGGAAGTGTTTTTACTGGCAGGATCTCCTGGTAAGAAACACGGTTCCCAAAAAACAGTTTGCTTAATGAGTAACTCCACTGGTTGAGAAAAAGAAACACTCCCCTCTGGATGTTCTATGGACATTGCAGGGATTTTAACAAACTTTGTTGCAGATTTTGTTATTGTGAATGTTTGTCTGTGCCCATATGCAAATTGAATGTGAATGTTAGTGATTATATAATTATTATCAAGTGCTGCACTTTTAGAGTTCTAATGAGGAAAGTGCCAGGGTCTGCATCCCATTAGACGTGATTTCCCTTTGGGAGTATCTCACCAAAAGTGACATTTTTGTTGCAGAGGATGCCCAAAATCTGACTTGTATCCTAATGCAGACTTCTGGGAAAATCGGTAAGCCAATCTCACAAGCAGGAAATTACATTTCTGGGGGGTGTTCTGTACACCATGCATTGCATTGCATTTTACGGAAAAGCTACAGATTGAAAAGGAAAGGCAATTTTTAATAACATTCAATTACAATATGGTTTTTGCAGCAATTTTATAAGGCTATGTTTTTTGATTTGCTATTTTTTTTACCACAAAAAATGGAGCTACCCTTTTATACAGGGCTACTCAACCTTTTGAAGTGCAAGGGCCACTTAAAGCGGAGTTCCACCCATGTAAAAGCCAGCAGCTACAAAAAGTGTAGCTGCTGAATTTTAACAATCGGACACACACCTGTCCCTCACTCCAGCGATGCGGTCGCCTGAGGGCTCATTCTTCGCCACCTCAGCGGTGCTGGCAGCATAAGTGTGGGCACCCAGCTTTGGCTTCAAAGCCGGGTGCGCACTGAGCATGCGCGAGCCGCGCTGTGCCTTATGAATGGCCGGCGTATCTTCTGGGAGCTGTGATGTGTCCCAGAAAATTGGCAAGAGGGAGAGGGGACTTCCTTCCGGAGCCGCAGCTTAAGGGGAGGAAGTGGACCTGGGACCGTGTGAAAACAGGGTCCCTGGTCACCCCCCAATGTCAGGGGGTCATCTTCCCTTAAAGCGGAAGTTCCACTTTTGGGTGGAACACCGCTTTAAGTGACTTGGTAAACGATAAGCAGAGGGGGCGGGTGACAGGTCCGTGTCCACTTTGCATATGCAGAGCGGACACGGACACAGCCCACTGTATTCTATGGGTCCTCCGATCAGAAGGGGATGGATCCCCTTCTGTTTTTTGTAGCGGATCGGTTTGGAGATAGGCGGGTGTAAACGGACACAAGTCCACCATAGAGGTGAATAGAGGGTCCGATTGGGTCCACCTGAAAAATGGACAGGACTCGATCAAACCAATCATGTAAAAGGGACCGTGCACCAGTGGCTTACCTGTGGGGTTAGCTGCACTTTGCCATAGAATTCTATTATATCCTGCAGGTCTGGTGCACTTTCCGATAGCACACCAAACCCACAGGTAATAACAGAAGTCTATGGCTCAATGCAGGTAACCCGCAAGTGCACTGCACTGCACCTGCGGATCAGTTTGAAAGCAGCCCAGAATAACCAATGCAGAACTAGAATAGATATGCTCATTGCTATGTGATTTTAATTTAAAATAACCTGACTTTTAACCCTTTGGTGCTGACGCCCACCAGCCCTTTAACGCATTTGGAATTCCGGGAGGCAGGGTGGGGCTTGTGGCCATGTGACCACCGCGATTGGCTGTCATGGCAGTCACATGATTGGAAAATTCCCGATCATAAGCAATGATCGGGAGCTTTTCATGGGCCACCCGGAGCGCGCAGGGCGCACGCTCTCGGCACAGCTCTATGGGCGCTATTGCGCGCAAATATGCGGCCGCTCGGTGCCAAGGCCAAGCATCGGCTCTGCTCTCTTTTGCAGCCGCATGCTTCCTCTACCGCTGGCTCCATTCTCAACACTGATGCACTGGGATGTCGGGTCAGCAACCCGCAATGTGGATTTGTCGACCCGCCATCCCAGAGGTCGCGGGCCAGAGGGCTCCTCTGCTTTAAGAGAACTGTATACAGGAGTACATGATGGCGACCATAGTGAATAATAGATCTAAGGTTTACATACACTTTCATGCATAGTTCTCAATGCTTTTTGTATATGCAGAAGTTACCCAGAAAGGATGTTAGTATGGAATGGAAGAGCAAAGTTCAATAGCTGGTTTGTTCAGTCTGGGGTAAATCGTTTTTAGGGAGCTGCAGATTGTCTGATCCTGCTTTTAGTTTCCACATTGATCCTGTACAAGGAATGATTGCTAGATCTCTGGCACTGACTGTGTTTTGGCAGTTTATACTATATATAGCTTGTTGGATAGTAACATTCTATAAATAGAATTCTGTGCAACCAGGGAGAGAGACATAAGAATCCATTGAGAGTCGGTCTAGTGCAGCAAGTCACACAGGCCACTGATACTGGACTGTTCTCTATTCCAGTGTTTCTCAACCTCGGTCCTCAAGTACCCCCAACAGGCCATGTTTTGGGAATTTCTCTTACATAAAATAGCTGTTCAAAATACCAAGCCATTGACTCTGATTTAAAGCATCTGTGCAAGATAAAGAAAGACCTGAAAACATGGCCTGTTGGGGGTACTTGATGACCACTGCTCTATTCCACCCATCAATGAAGCAGGGACATGCAGTCAGGGGAGGCAGGTAAGGCAGAGCCTCATCTGCTATGAACATAAAAAAAAAAACCATCGAACTTCAAGGGTCATAGCGCAGCAACCTGGGGCCACAGAGACCCAAAATTTGGAGGATAAATAGCCTTTGGTAGTCCTATACCACCACTGGTCAAAATATAACCTATGGTTCTGGAGATATGGGCCTCCTTGCACAGCCTGTCAGAAGCTACATACAGAGTGGACAGGTTAAATACAAGCTTACATACTGTGTTTGCAGCAGACTGAGAGGATGAGATCACAGTGCCTCTCCTCACTTCTTGAGGCACTGAGCTCAATGGACAGCTTGGAGTCTTGGACCAATGGTAAAGTACCATTGTTCCACGCTGTCTAATAAAAATGCTGCAGTGGAGGCTGTCCTCTCACTGCAGTGTCATAAGGGGGCATGTGTCTAAAAGACAAATACTCCCTTCCAGCACAGCCCTCTTAAGTACAAGGAAAAAACATGAGTTTATGGGTATAATATTTACCCATAGTCCCATGTTTTTCTCAGTGAGGTAGAATCTGCTGCTGCTGAAAAGATACTGTTATAACATAATCATTTATTATTTATCTATTTACTGTGAAATTACTGATTGGAAGTTACAACTTCAAACTTCAGCAGGTTAAGCCACCTGCTCGAGTACAGTATTTGAAAATATAGTAAATTACCTTAAAAATAATATACAGTAAAACCTCGGATTGCAAGTAACACGGTTAATGCGTTTTGCAATACGAGCAGTTATTTTTAAAAAATCCTGACTCGGTTTGCGAGCGTTGTCTTGCAAAACGAGCAGGATTAAGCCTACATGTGCATGCAATACCGAATGTGGCCAGAGGTGTGGGGGCGCTGGTGAAGCTCGGAGACGTGTGAAAGCATTCGAAAATACTCGGAAATATTGAAAGTGTAAACAGTTCCCGAGCGTTTCCAAGCCTCACCAGCGTCCCCCACACCTCTGGCCACATACGATATTGCATACACCAGCGCCCCCAGACCTCTGGTCACATGCAGTACTGCATAGACAAGCAGTCACTATGGAACAAATTATCTGACTTTTCATTGTTTCCTATGGGGAAACTTGCTTTGATATACGAGTGATTTGGATTACAAACATTCTCCTGGAACAGATTATGCTCGCAATTCAAGGTTCCATTGTATAATAATTATTTGTATATTACTTACTTGTGGTAATTAACCCCTTGCTACCCAGGCAAATTCTGACACTTCTCTCCTACATGTAAAAGTCATAATTTCTTTTACTAGAAAATTACTCAGAACCCCGAACATTATTTAGATATATTTTAGCAGACACCCTAGGGAATAAAATGGTGGTCGTTGCAACTTTTTATGTTACGCTGTATTTTTTGGAAAAAAACTTTCATGAATACATTTAAAAAAAAAAAAACAGTAAAATTAGCCCGATTTTTTTATAATGTGAAAGATGATGTTACGCCGAGTAAATAGATACCTAACATTTCACGCTTTAAAATTGCACACTTGTGGAATGGCGCCAAACTTCAGTACTTAAAAATCCCCATAGGCGACGCTTTAAACATTTTCAGAGGATACATATTTAGAGTTACAGAGGAGGTGTAGTGCTAGAATTATTGTTCTCGCTCTAACAATCACAGTGTATGTAACCTGTGTGTATCTGGCTCTGATACCAGCCAGTGCCTCACCAGCCACTGACCTCACCTGGAAAGCTGGAACTGGAAAGAGCTGCGGATAGCGGGATGGTAACTGACCGCTGGAATCCCAGGAGAAGCCCGTGGGTGTAGTGTGGCTGACGCTGATCAGGAGGAGGACAAGTCATCTGGCTGGACAGCCTGAGCCAAGAGTCGGAAGCCGGAAGGAGCGAGCTCTGGATGGAACGGGCTCGTGTGGATGACGTACGGAGCTCACCAAGACTGCAGAACCAGAAGTAACCCAGGAACCAGCGTGTAACGCAGGCTCGTCTGTTGTCGTGATGGCACATTACTGGCGCATTGCGCTTTGTCATAGCCCTTGACAAAGTACATGCACGCGAAACGCATCGTCATGGTAACAGACGAGCCTGCGTTACACGCTGGTTCCTGGGTTACTTCCAATTCTGCAGTCCTGGTGAGCTCCGTACGTCATCCACACAAGCCCATTCCATCCACGGCTTGCTCCTTCCGACTCTTGGTTTAGGCTGTCCAGCCAGCTGACTTGTCCTCCTGCAGATTAGCGTCAGCCACACTACACCCACAGGCTTCTCCTGGGCTCCCAGCGGTCAGTTACCATCCCGTGATCCGTGGCTATTTTCAGGTCTATGCCAGCCAGCCCAGTGAGCGTCGGTCAGTGGTTTCCATCTCCCTCTGGATCTTCTTGGTGAAATATGGATATTGGCGCCACCCATGTCCCACCATTTACTACTTCGGATGCCGTCAACTCCTCACTGCCCCGGTGACCTCCAGTGGTATTGTAGGCTCTCCTTTTTCTTTTCAACCATACCCATACATGTACTGGTTATTATTATTCCATTTCAAGTCCTTTTTTATGGGTTTTAAAGACATTAAACTTTGTTCTCTTTTATGACTCCTCCTGTTGCATTGGCTTGGTATTTATCCTGTAATTTGTTCAGCTGCACTGGGTCTAGCCTAACATTTATTCACTAATGCCAACCTTAAGGAATGATCCACAGTTTAGCGCGGGTGGAACTTTTTTGTTTATATTTGCATGCAGACCACCCTAGGTAACACCCACATGTGATGCTGAGGCTCCATGAATGAAAGAACTGAAATGCAATGAATGAAAGGGGGTGGAGCAGGGCTGCAGAGGAAAGAGATAGATGATGCTGGACATTATCCAGACAGGTAAATGAGCTTGGCTCTGACTTGCTCAAGCTTGTAATGCACAGTGTAAGAAACTGGCCGAATTTGGCTGCACTTCTCTCCCTCTACCCCCCGCCAGAGCTGAAACAGCTGCCAGTACAGTTGATGCCAGACTGCCTAAGCATGCTTTAATTACTGTGACCAGCTTATGTATAGCCAAACTCTACCCAGCATGTGCCAATGATACAGGTGATCTATTATGAGAAAATGCACTCGCTTGCAGTGATTTAATAAAGCAAAATTTACAAAAAATGTATGTATATCTTTGCTCAATAAATCGTTAAAGTTGACCAATTGGAAACAAAAAACATGTAATCACAAGGTTATGATTTGTGATGAACATATACATTCAGGTTTGCAACCTGCTTTACAGATCATTGGACTGCAACATATCACCAGTATTAAAGGAGAGGTACGGCAAAAGCGTGCACTCCTGTGACCCATTTTCATCTGACAGCGGGCTGAAGCTCGCTATTGGCTGACATCACAGATCCGGTCCAGACTGGGGAAAGATCATGACCAATATAAGATCCACCTAGATAGCTGGGCCGGCACCTGGCTCAGCTTCTCAGCGAACCACTGAGAGCCTGGGCCAGCCGCTCCCGACCCCTCCTCAGCCCAGTGCTCCAATAAGCATGGGGGGGGGCGATGGTGTCAGAGCAGAGAGCCACCGATTGACAGTCATCAGCTCTCTGCTCACAGAGGACTGAGAACTGAGCGATCAGTGGTCTTTGTTCGCTGAGTTCTTAGTCTTAGAAACGCCAGGGGACCGATGTTTCATCCACCTAGGTAAGCATGATTTCTAAAAAAAAAAAGCCAACTTCTCATTTAACCACTTGCTTACCACACTATAGCTGAATGACAGCTACAACGCAGCTGTCCTTCCGCGATCACACCTGCTGAGGGGCGCAAGCAGCGTGCTCTGTGATCGCTGTGTCCTCCGAACAAAGCTGATTACAGATCGGGGTAAAAAGCCAATCAGCGACTTTTTAACACATAGTCAGCCGTGTCCAATCACAGCTGATCACGATGTAAAAACAAGCCGGTTATCATCATTCCTTTTCTCACGCAGAGGAAAGGAGAGCTGATAACTGGCTTTTGTGGAAGGGACATCTGCACTGATAATCAGGGCACTGATTGTCAGTGTCCTGATTACCAGTGCAATCCGAACAGTGCCCACCAGTGCTGCCAATCAGTGCCATCTATCAGTGCTCATCAGTGTCACCTATCAGTGCCCATCAGTGCAGCCTCATCAGTGCCCGCCAGTGACGCCTCATCAGTGCCCATCAGTTCAGTCTATCAGTGCCCATCAGTGCAGCCTATCAGTGCCCCCTCATTAGTGCCCATCAATGCCCATCAGTGCAGCCTATCAGTGCAGCCTCATCAGCGCACATTATTGAAAGAAAAAAATTACCTGTTTGCAATATTTTATAACAAATTATATTTTTTTATTTTTTTTAAAATGTTTTCTGTTTTCATTTGTTTAACAAAAAAAAAAACCCAGTGGTGATTAAATACCACCAAAAGAAAGCTCTATTTGTGTGAAAAAAAAACGATAACCATTTCTTATGGGTACAGTGCTGCATGACCGTGCAATTGTCATTCAAAGTGTGACAGCACTGAAAGCTGAAAAAGGGGTCCTTTGGACTGCTTATAGAGGTTCTTCATCCTATTTAAAAAAATATTGTAGCTGCTGACTTTTAATAAAGGGACACTTACCAGTCCAGGGGTCCAGCGTCATCCCCCCCGGGACAGGTCATCTCCAGTCTTCATGTCCCCAGCACCAGCATGTTAACTTTGGGAATTTGGCTGTGACTTCTTGTAGCTTCACAGATTGCCTCCCACTGCACAAGCGTGAGCCACGCTGCGCTTTGTGAATGGTCCTGCAGTCTTCTGGGACCCATGACGTGTCCCAGAGGCTTGCATGTGGCGCAGGGGAAAAGTTCCTGTGATATCTCCTAGTCGATCTGACCAAAAGTGGGAGCAGTGTACCTGTCAAAACCAGGTACTCCCTCCCAAAAAAACCCTTAGGGTGAAACCCTTCTACACTGTACCCTGCTTGACCTCACACACTGGGGTTGATTTAGTAAAGGAAAAAAGACTGTGCACTTTGCAAAGTGTAGTTGCACTCTGCAAGAGCAGTTGCTCCAGAGCTTAAAGCGGAGTTCCACCCAAAAGTGGTTGGGCATAAAAGTAGAAAGAAACTAATGCTGCTCTCAAGCCCTATGTGCTGGGCCACCACCTTGGCTGCCAAGTGCCAAGCAGGACAGGTGGCTTGTCCTGTTCGCAAGTCAAAAGGGAAAAAACAAAGTCCATTGTTGGGGAAACTTTATTGTTCTGGAAAGTGGCATGAAGCCCCAACTCACACCTGTTTTTCCTCCTTCTTCCCCTTCCTTCCTTGTAAGAGGAAGGGGCGGGCTCTAAAATGTAAACACTACACTGTTTACATTTGTGATCGCTGTGATTGGAACTTTTTTGTCCTAGACAAATGGCATGAAGCCCCGCTTGGGACCTGCTCCTCTGATATGTTTTTCCTCTTTCTTCTCCTTCGTTCCTTGTAAGAGGAAGGAACGGCCTGTAAAATGCAAACACTACAGTGTTTGCATTTGTGATCTCTGTAATTGAAATGTATTGTTCTGGACAAATGACATGAAGCCCCACCTGGGACCTCCTCCTCTGACATGTTTTCCCTCCTTTTTCCCCTTTCTTCATTGTAAGAGGAGCAGGCAGGCTCTAAAATGTAAACACTTTACTGTTTAAATTTGCGATCATTATGATTGAAATGTATTGTTCTGGACAAATGGCATGAAACCCCGCTTCGCTCATATGTTTTTTTCTTTCTTCTTCCCCTTCCTTCTTTGTAATTGGAAGGGGAGGGATTAAAATGAAAGCACTACACTTTTTACACTTGTAACCGCTGTGATTTAAATGTATTGTTCTGGACAAATGGCATGAAGCCCTGCTTGGACCTGCTCCTCTGATAAATTTTCTCTTCTTCTTCCCCTTCCTTCCTGGTAAGAAGAAGGGGCGGGCTCTAAAATGTAAGCACTACACTGTTTACTTCTGCGATCGCTGTAATTAGAACTTTTTTGTTCTAGACAATTGGCATGAAGCCCTGCCTGGGACCTGCTGCTCTGATATGTTTTCCTTTTTCCTCCTTCCCCTTCCCTCCGTGTAAGAGGAAGGGGGAGGCTCTAAAACGTAAGCACTAGACTGTTTACATTTGTGATTGCTGTGATTGGTCATTCCAGTGATCACATTGTGCAGAGCTACTCAGATAGGCTCTGTACACTGTGTCGTTGAAAGGCTCAGTTCACACGGGCCGGTGGGAGGGTGATTTCGGCTTTGCTGTTTATAAATGGTGTCCATCACTTCACCATTCAAAAATGAACGGTTGCACATAAATAGTTAGAGCATATCTGTTTCCTTATCATAAATAGGCAAATTACAAATTTAATCTGGCATCCCAGGTCTGCGAGTACCAGAATTTCAATGTCTTAATATTACTGTCCTCAGCACCCTCCCCATCTGTGCTTTTTCCCTCTCCTATATGAAGTCCCAGTTGTCCTCCGTTCACATGAGATAGGATCGTTGTCTGACCAGGGCTAAATTGGAAAATATTGATTGGTAGACCAGTCAGAGCACCTAATTTGGTACACACTGATGGAATATTCCTTCCCTGACTTTGATCCCCCCAGCAATTCTCGGCGGCTGGGAAAGGATTTTTGCAGGTTAGCAGTAGACACAGGCTTGAAAGGAAATGTATTGGGGGAAGGTGATTTAAATCCCTGTTCAACAATTAGGAGACATTTGTAAGAGCGCATCTGGATCCCTGGAGACCTTTGTACGGGAATGGGGGTGTCAGACAGCCATCAGTATAACTACACTGGAATGTTTTAATTAATTATAGGTGTAGTGGAAATGTAATTACAGTGTCACGTTATTGATTGTATCGAATTATGCATTGAGTTTTGTATTTACACTTTAATGTACGTATGTAACTGTGACATGATGACGTTCTCTGATCTGTAGTTTAAACAAACCATGCATAATATATAAGGGGGTTTAAATTCTGCTGTTGTTTAATCAAGACCTGTTTTTCTCCCTCTATTCCTTTATATGCCACATTCGTAAGTTACCAGTTATTTTCAATCAGGGTTCCTACAGAGGTAGGTAGGGGTTCCTTCAGCTGGGGCTAATTGATCTCCTATCTGTCAGTGCCTGCATAGTTCTAGAGCAGCCTTTCTCAGCCTTTTCAACATAGAGGAACCCTTGAAATAACTTTCCAGTCTCAGGTTTTCAGCGGGAACGTGGTGGAATGCAATTCTGGCACCTTCAGCACTGAATGTGTGTAATGGCAAGGGGTACTGGGGTATGCTGGAGGGTCTATTGATGCTGGAAGAAATCTATTTTTGGGTGGGGATATTGTTATTATTTAGCACCACAAAATGATACTTGGTTCTATACTCTCTAAAAGGGCCAGTACTGGGAGGTGGGTAGGGGTTGGAACCAAGGGACGGTGCTCAGGGGTGGGTAGGGGGCAGAGACAAGATGTGACTCTGAAGGGGGAGTTCCTGCACTTATTCTTTGAGAAAAAAATCCCTGTCTACAACTTATGATACATTAGTGTGATGGTCAGTGGGAAGAATGTTCCATACACTTGTGGTCATTGGAAAGAATTACCCCCTTACGCATAGCAAAAAGGATCAATGGTATCAGTGGGAACTTATCTGAGAGACATAAATTGCTCATTGCTCAAGGAACCCCTGGCAACCTCTGGAGGAACCCTGGTTGAGAAACCCTGTTCTAGATCCAACGCCACTTGGCAAAAACCAGCAGCATAACCCTAATAATCTTTTTAGCTGTCTGTAAGGGTTGCATTCCTTCTACTTACCACCAATGTAAAGGGGATTTTTCCCACTGACCCCCATGAATTATTACCCTTTAGCTAGGTGCTAGTGTACATAGTTGTTAGTGCAGGAAACTTTGGCCTGGCTAAGAGCCAGGCCTTGGTTGACAAGCTTCCAGAAGGTGGGGGGGGGGGTTAGGAGGAGCTGCTCGGAGTATTGATGAAGGCCCCAGCCAATCCCCAGTAAAATGGACTGGCAGGGGGCAGGGACCTCATATATACTCAGGAGTCATGCCATTAGGGGCAGTCGGGTGGAAGAAGGAGATGGAGTGCAGAGGAGGCTGTCGGTGGCCCTTGAGGGTGCCTCTTAATCTGGGGGGGTGAACTTGGGCCTGGGGCTCGGGTGCTGGAGGTACCCTATACAATACATGGAGGAATTCTTTCCTGGGTGCACGGGAGCAAGTGTGAGGACAGCAGGAGAGAGTCAGCACGTCCACGAGATCTCCTATGGAGTCAGTTGGGTGGGCTGGTGAGTGAGCAGTCTGGCAGGACTGTAGAGAAGTAGTCAGGAGGGTTATTGAAAGGGGCAGCTGCAGCCAGGTGGTTTGGCAGTGCCTGAAGAGGTGGTGCTGGGATCAGTAGCCATGGGGATGTATGCTAGGCACTGATTTTTTGCTACACACCTAAAGGGGCCTTGGGTTCCTGCCTGTAAAGGGCCATTGCTAAAAGTATGACCAAGAGCTTTGTGTCAGATTAACCATCGGTGTACCAGCTGCAGTTCTGCAAGCAAGTTAATGCTGGAGGAAGTAAGGAGTGTATATAGACTGTACATAGGAGAAGTTGTCCCTGAGGTTGTTTGAAGTCAAGTGGGCATCCCATCATCTCCCCAATCCCTATCCAAGGTGTATCCCCTCAATAAAAACTGGCTGTCCAGGTTGCGGAATGCCTTTTTACTTGCGGCTCCAGGGTACGCTACAATTAGTTTCAGAAAGGGTGCCCACGAGACCTGAATATTATTTTATGCATTCCTCTGGTATAATAAGATTGAGAAAGGCTGCTTTAGACAATATACTGTATTCTTCACAGACTACTTCATACTTCAACCTGGGCTTGTATATCAGATCAAAATGAAAACATAATTCAGGAAATTTCTGTATTAAATGCATATTGCCCCATATTCCATCCAAAAACTGTCTGCAAGTACAGAAAAATATCAGTTGATATGCCAGAAATCAAGTGTACTCCTAATTTCCTGTGTGGACTGACAACACAGTGCCTTTGGCTGCACTGAAATCCCAACCAGTGTTGTCAGCCCTGTCTGCCGACCTGCAGAACCCTGCCTAAGCCCCATCTATCTCTGTCCTTCTCCAAAGCAAAATAATACTGCTAATACCTCCACTCTGTGCTGTGAAGGGGCTGTCGGGAGATGTAGTTCTGGGGGCATGCCTACAGCCACAGGAACTGAGCTCCCAGCACCTGTCCCTGCAAGTATTTTACAAACCCAGTGATGAAGGAGTAATAAAAAATGTTTCTTGCTGCAGGAAAATTATGATCTAGAGGGGAAGAGGGGGGTTTGGGGAAGATTTGGGTAATACCATATAATCTTTAAGTGGGGTGGTTCTTAATCCGTTTTTTTATTGTGGTTAAACAATAACTCTCCTTCTTCACTCAGCCTGTTATACCGCTCATAAACCTCCCACTTACCACATTACCAGTTTTTTTCACTCTGCAATATAAGGAGACTTTCAAAATACAGAAACTTACTAATGCACTTTGGTGTGGCTTAAAGTGGTTGAAATCCCTTAAAATAGTCAGTGAAGTGACTGGGCTTGGGTGATGCACAGAGATAAATGAAATTCTTGGTTTGTTTGCCCCCCACCCCCCAAAAAAAAAATAATGGAGCACCAGCAGCCGCTGGGTTTAGAATCATTTAAGTGGATCTTTCATTAACTAGAGTAGCAGCACTGTAATTTTTTAAGAGCACCATTTTTTATTATTAAAAAAGTAACTGCTAAAGTATTGATAACAGTAATGGTATTAACATAACTTGCATAAATGGTTAAGTATTATTAACAATAATATTATATTATATTATGTATAAAATATAATATTGTATAAAATGAATGTAGAAAAAATGATAATACTTATTTTCAAGAAGGCAACCCCCAAATTATTAATATATGAGTTATCTTATGAAATATGGATCATTGATGAATATAAATTCACGGTAGAAACGTAATATGATGGTAAATTAACATTTGTCATGTAATGAAATATTAGGATTAGATATTGAAAGTAAAGTACAGCAGTTGTTCATGTAATATTATTTTTATTATTATTGATTATAATAATAACAAAAATAATAATAATAATAATAAAGCAATGATTATATCATATGCAAACTATGGATAGTTCCAAAGAGCAGGCTGATACATATTACACTATCCACATCCACATGTCAGTGAAATCACCCTTGTGCCCTATAGGGCCTTTTAACAGTACAGAAATTAGAATTGGCTGAAAGTAACAGAAAGAGGTTACAAATATGTCATCCCTTCCTCGAGGCAGTAACCTCTCACTCACTTAAACACGTAAAAGCATTCACAGTGCTAGTACATGAGATGCAATAAACGGAATTCGCTTATCTGGAAGAGGAATATTGAGACTGTTAGGGGAATGCTGAGTATTGTGAATGGCAGCCCAAGGTCTTTTACCACTGGTTGGTGCCTTTCTTATTAAAGAAAGTCCAAAAGTGAGAACCACCAACAACAATGTTTTAAGCTACCCATATACAGAGCAAAATTCAAGCCATGGTTGGTCTTGTTGGCACCCTCCATCCAACATCCTTCATTCTGAAAATCAAGGGATTCATATGGAAAACTGTCAACTGAACATTTGCTGTATTCAACCAGAAACAGTATATGGGCAGCTTTCATCTTCTACTGATCACTGAGGCCATGCATTACATTAAATGACCAGTTGGTAGACTCGGTAGCTGAAGTCAAGCTGAATATTTCAGGACAAGTGGTGATCTGCATATAACTTCTGCTGATACATTTTTAATTGCATTCTCAATTTGAATTGCTCAGGATTTTGACGGTAAAAAAAAGAGCTACAACTTTATTCCAATAAACGTTAGGGAGACAATCCAAAAAGTAGTCAATGCAATTTGTGTGTCCAAGAGCACCCTCTTTATCAGGGCTTGATTGACAACAATGTGAGTAGACTGGAAGTGGCAGCTAAACCAAATGACGACAAGGCCTGTGCTTGCAATCACACTGGAAAGAATAATGTTAAAGGTCCACTTCACTTCTAGTCTTTTCACATTGCTGTCAATCAAGCCCTGATAAAAGGGGTGCTCTTGGACCCACGAAACACATTGGATAGTTTTTGGATTGTCCCCCAGACTTTTATTGTAATAAGTTGTTCCTGGACCTTTTAGCAGTGGTTCAGCTCTTAAATTTTCAGTGTTGTTACATTATACTACAAGCAACCATGAAGCTTCCTGGAAACCAGATAATTTTATTTCAACATTAATACTTTAAAATAGGAATACCAGAGATAAACCTATTGGTCCAGTGCTATGTTTTCCACTTCCCTAAACAGGTTTGTAAAAAAAAACATTTTAAAGCCTATGTTTAGGTATTTTTTAAACATCATAAGGGATATTATAAATAAATTTAAACACCGCGCTGTGTGAGGGGGAGGAGCCTGTGCCTGCACGCTACGCTACGGTCATTGTAACTGTGTATCCTCACACAGTACCTTACATGCGGTACCCAACTCGCACGGCTTTATGTGCTGCTTCCTGGGTCTTCAATCTGATGGCCAGCATCATTCAACTCACTTCCTCGGAGGCCAGGTCATTCTGCACCCTCCCCAGCCTGTGACTGGACAGTGAAAGGAGAAGCAGCAGTGCTATACCGAGTGACCCTGGAGGGAGCGGATCACAGCTGTGAGGAGCCCAGGCTGAGGCTGATTAATTAACAGGCGATTTTTACTTAACCATCTGGTAAGCCTCCAGAGTGATCACCTGCATGGGGATTCTTTGAGTGGTGGTGAAAGCTGAACTAAAGAGTGTTTCATTTGCACCTTTGGAGAAGGATTATGATTATGGACACTATCTTTTAGGACACTTACTTCTTATGATTGCACAACAAATGGACACTGGCACTTTATAGATTGTGAAATTGGCACTAGCACTATATGATTTACAGTTTGCACTAGCACTTTATTCATGAGTGTTTGTATCTGTCATATTAATGTTTTGATTTTTAGCGCGGCTTTTACTATGTTGTGATATAGTGAAATTTGGGATTATCATAAGGGATATTACTTACATTTTATGAGAAGTGACACTTGAAAAGTGCCTATGAGAGGTCCAGCGCGTATTAACCCCTATAGCACCAGATGATTATGGTGACTGCGGGGGTATAGAAGGGCAGAGGGCTTCATATTTTAACAAAGACAGTGGCCATCAGCTCAAGATACACTTCACATTAAATGTAAGTTACTCAAACTTAGGCATTAAAAACGCGTGGATTTTTCAAAGAATGCACCAAGAATGATTTTCCTTAGTAGGAGATACCAAGACCAGAACCTGTCTTGCTGTTAGAAGTCCAAGGAGATATACGACTGTAGTAGAAGCCTCATCCTATTAGTGTGCTCTCAGCTAAAGGGTCAGTTTTGGGTGGACTTGCAGCTTAAGGTACCAACATCTTAACCATTAGTCGAGTATACACACCATTGCAGAGGGCATTTAAACTTCACCATTCAATTACATTTTTGTGGTTCTTTTGGAAATTATTAGCCATACTAAGATGTCATCAACCAGGCAAGATGTGTGTGTAGGACAAAGGTCCTCATTTATCCCAAAGGAAGCAAATATCTTTCGATGGTCAGATAGTTAATGACAGAAGCCTATCATTCTCTAAGGGTCTCTTTATTCCTTTTCCAAGATGATAATGCTGCAAAATATATTATTTGTGGGTGTCAGTGACGGTCCTGTGTCAGATGTACTGGTACAAGCCTTTACGAGCCTCGCTGTCATGACTCATATTTTCCCTTCCTCCGAGATAAGATTCTATCTCTATTCATTTCATTTCAATTCTTCAGCCCAGTGAAAAGCAGTATCCTCGTTTTTGATAGAAGTTCAGCGTTTCCAAAGCTGTTATCTTTTAACATATTCTGGCAGCCAACCAAACTGTCAGTCCCGAGCCTTGGACATTAAAATATATATGCTGGACTCAAAGGGAAAGCACAGAGGATTTTGTCAGCGTTCAATCTTTGTGGAAGCCATTGATCCGCAGTACAGAGCGATTTGGGTAATTCTGGGGTCCAGATGTGTTCTTTGTTATCAGCCAGATGAAGAGGCGGGTGAACGAATTAAAAGAAATGGAAAGAAAAAAAAACCTTTACCACCAGCCATGGAAAGTGTTATTTTTTTAAAAAAGTTTAGTTATTAAAGGGCCATTCAAGCTCATACCAAATCTTCTCTAAACATGACAGAAGTGCCAAAAAGCTGACACTTTGTTATGTATATTTATTTTCAATAAATTTAATTAGAATTTAGCTATCCAATCAAGATTAGATACCAGGGTACCCGTGCATTGAGCCATTACACCAGAACAAACAGATGGGTATACTGCATCAAATAAATAATGCAAGATGTAGTACCATTTATTTATTACGTATTCTTATATAGCAGCATCGAGTTATGCAGAGCTTTTCATAAACAGTATATATTGTACATTCACATCAGTCCCTGCCCTCAAGGAGCTTACAATCTAAGGTCCCTGACTCACATTCATAAATACACATACTCTGGACAATTTAGACAGGATCCAATCAGCCTGTTTTTGGAGTGTGGGAGAAAACTGGAGAAGACCCATGCAGGCACAGGGAGAACCTGCAAACTCCAGGCAGGTAGTGCCATGGTTGGGATTTGAGCCAACAACCCTAATGCTGCTAGGTGGAAGTGCTAACCACTTAGCCACTGTGCTGCCCATTTGTACAATAGCAATTGCTGGATACATAAGAGTGCTGCCAATTATTAAAATATCGTACATATTATTGATATAGCGGCGGCTATAATAAGGTTTCACATATATCTTCAGCACCCATGGGCGTAGAAAAAGGGGGCGATAAGGGGGTCCAGAACTGCACCTAAAACTTACCGGATTTGCTGCAGCCACCCCCCCCCCCCACCACCACCACCTATTGCAAGGCTCTCCATAACTCCTCCTCGGCTACAGTCGCATGACCCAGCCGAAAAAGAACTGCCTAGTTTGAATGGTGAGGGTTTTTCATGGAGGGGGGAAGCTGTAATGAGTGGATATCTGTAGTGGGGGAGAAGGGTTGTACTGGGGGATGGGGAAACCTGTACTGGGGAAGGGGGGGTGAAGCTGTACTCCTGACCCCTACATTTTTTGCGGTACGAACTCCTGTTCCATGGATTCTATGCATTACGCACGCCTGACCCCTGCATTCTTTATGTTCTATGCTGCTGACCCTGGCACACTGTGCATTAGGTATCCCTGACAACACAGAGCTCTGTACACAGAGCAGCGATGTGGCAATTTTTTCTCTCTCTGCTTCCACATCGATTAGTAAAAACAGCATATATTACACATTGTTAGGCACACAGTTGACCCCTTGATTGCCCCTAGATGTTAACCCCTTCCCAGCCAGTGTCATTAGTACAGTGACAATGTATAGTATTATCACTGATCACTGTGTAGCGCACCCCCTAAGGAGCCACAGGTGAAATGGAATCCCCCAATCTGCACAACCAGGCACACCGAATTTTCACAGTCACTCCAGAGTCAGGAAACAGTCCAAAACTTAGTTTTTTGTGTTTTGTTTTATTGAGGGGCTATAACTTGGATAGGCATTAGGAGAATTATGGGATACCCACTTGACTGCAATCACCTTCAGGGACAACGTTCCTATACACAGTCTATATACACTCCTTACTTCCTCCAGCACACCTGCTGGCAGAAAAACTCAGCTGGGACACTTTTGTGGATTTAACAAGACACTCAGCCAGAACAAAGCAACAGCCCTTTACAGGCAGCAACCCAGGGGCGTTGCTAGGTGGGAAAAAGCCCAGGGGCTTTAGCCCGAGGAAATGTGGCGTGCTTCGCATGCCGCAACAAAAAAATGGGTGTGGTTTAACTAAATAGTGGGCGTGGTTTAAAGGGGCATGTCTCAAAGGGGGTGTGGTTTGAGTCTGAGATGAATCAGGGATGGAGGAAGAAAGAAAGAGATAGGGAGAGAAGGAGAGTGAAGGAAGGAAAGAAAGAGGGATGGAGGGACAGCAGGCCCAGATCCTACACCACAATAGCAATATGTGTATTTCAGAAAGTTTAACAATCGGCAGATAAAGATACTCCAAACACCTGGTGTTAGCGCATCAATCATCCCAGCACCATGGTTGTCATGGTGTCAGGATGATTGAAGGGCATTATTTCTATTATTACATTGTAATATAAAATGAAATCATTCAACTCACCATAATGCAGAATCAGAGGGAGCCCGGAGTGTGTCACTTTCCACATCGCCTGCCACCAGATGTCATCAGGTGTCCCCAGTGGTCAGAGGGCCTCCTTAAATCACATGTGGCCACATCCTTACATCACAGGTATCCCCTCCGTACATCACAGGTGTCCCCTCCTTACATCACAGGTGTCCCCATCCTTACATCACAGGTGTCCCCTCCTTACATCACAGGTATCCCCTCCTTACATCACAGGTGGCCCCGTCCTTACATCACAGGTGTCCCCTCCTTACATCACAGGTGTCCCCCTCCTTACATCACAGGTGTCCCCTCCTTACATCACCGGTATCCCCTCCTTACATCACAGGTGGCCCCGTCCTTACATCACAGGTGTCCCCTCCTTACATCACAGAGATCCCCTCCTTACATCACAGGTGTCCCCCTACACTACATTCCTACCCCTGTGGACACTACACTCCTCCCCCTGTGGACACTACATTCCTCCCCTAGAGACACTACATTCCTCCCCTGTGGACACTACATTCCTGCCCCGGTGGACACTACATTCCTCCCCTATG
>BLSH010404263.1:172150-195459 GCA_018402905.1 Glandirana rugosa | reverse complement strand
CTTCAAATCCCCCCTCCCAGCACAAATCCCCTCAAAATCTCCCCTCCTAGTACAAATCTTCTCCCCCATCCCCCCTAACACAATTCCCTCTAAATCACCACTCTTAGCCATCTCACAGTGCCCATGGCAGCCACCCCTTCTACCCACCCCCTGCTGCTGAGAAAACCAGTTACATTGGTCATGTGATCGGGAAGCTGCTTCACCTCCTGGCATTAAAGCTCAGTTAACCACTTCCCTACTGCCGTATGCAGACTGACGTCCAGCAGAATAACAAGCCAGCGTGCGCCTGCGGGGGCGCACAGCGTGGCGATCAGTGGTGTGGTGTGCCATTCTGACACACCGCATCTCCAAACGTGGTAAAGAGCTTCTGTCCGAAGCTGTTTTTATGTGATCAGCTCTGATGAATCACAGCTGATCACAGTGTAAATAGGAAGAGCCGTACATCGAGACGTAAGTAGATGAGAGCCAATTGGCAGCTCTCTTGACAGGGGGGGTCTGTGCTGATTGTTTATCAGCGCAGCCCCCCCTCCCCCCGAGGATTGCCACCCAGGACCACCAGGGAGCCCACACAGGACCGCCAGGGAGCCCCCCCAGGTACCACTAGGGAACCCAGCCAGGGACCACCAGGGATGCCTACCCAGGACCACCAGGGAAGCCCATCCAGGACCACGAGGTATGGCAAACAACTGGCAATAGGGATGGCACTCAGTGCCCATTTGTGATGCCCGCCAGTGCCTCCTTAGCAGTGCTGCCTAACAGTGCCATCTACCAGTGCCGCCCATCAGTGCCCACCAGTGCCACCTATCAGTGCCCATCAGTGCCACCTATCAGTGCCCATCAGTGACGCCTGTGAGTGCCCATCAGTGCCGCCTATGAGAGCCCATCACTCCCGCCTGTGAGAGCCCATCAGTCCCGCTTATTAGTGCCCATCAGTGCTGCATATCAGTGGCACCTATCAGTGCTTCTCAGTGCTGCTTATCAGTGGCGCCTATCAGTGCTGCATATAAAGTGCCCCATCATCAGTGCCACCTCATCAGTGCCACCCATCAGTGCCCATCAGTGCCACCTATCAGTGCCCAGTGCTGCCTATGAGTGCCCATCAGTGCCAACTGTGAGTGCGCATCAGTGCCACCTATGAGAGCCCATCAGTCCCGCTTATTAGTGTCCATCAGTGCAGCATATCAGTGCCACCTGTCAGTGCCCGTCAGTGCTGCTTATCAGTGCCACCTATCAGTGCTGCAACAAACAAAGAAAACTTTTTTTTTTCAACATTTTCGGTCTTTTTTTTTATTGTAGCACGAAAAATAAAAACCACAGAGGTGATCGAATATCATCAAAAGAAAGCTCTATTTGTGTGGAAAAAATGATAAAAATGTTGTTTGGGTACAACGTCCCATGACCGCGCAGTTGTCATTCAAAATGCGACAGCGCTGAAAGCTGAAAATTGGTCTGTGTGGGAAGGGGGCTAAGTGCCTGGTATTGAAGTGGTTAAAGTGCTGCAAGGAGCCAGCGTGAAAGGGTTGGGCTCTTGCACATGGGCCGGCTGAGTCTGTACAGCTTTATTGCAGCTGTATGCATAGGACAATGCTATTGTAAACCTGAGTACAACATACAAATATATGCAAAAGGTATAAAATTTAGGTAATTATGGCAGGAAATATGAATATTTTCCAATGGGTGCAGCAGATACCTCACCAGCCTGCAAAGTTATTATTAATAATAAAAACTAGGATTTGCCAACCTTATTTTATCTCATTGTTCTGCTTCCAGTCTACCAAGAAAGCGGAGAAAGGTGGAGTCCTCCTTTAAGGCAGCTCACAATTCTCCAGGAGTGTTTTACCCTCGTGTCCGCGGGGCACGGAGAAGCCTTTTTCTGCTTTTTAAGAGATTTGAAGGCAGCGAGCGGGGCGGATATCCACATTTTACCGGTCGGCTGAGCCATTCATTGCTAGAACATCTGTTTCCCAAACCTTCCTTCTGCTCCAGTTATTAATGTCATTCTTAAGCACGATTCTCTTCCATAATTTAAATAAAAGGCCCAGTCAGGTGTATCTTCATCCTGGAATCATTGCAGATGCCTCATCGGGTCATAGTAACTGTTTCGGCGCCATGCCGCATATAGGGAGGAGCCACGGGGACTGAAAATGTGGAAAAGCAGCTTCATGCTTTACACAACTCTGGTAAATGTCATATTACCTGGAAGGTCTGGAAATTCATTATTTACAGCATCTCACAAAAGTGAGTACACCCCTCACATTTTTGTAAATATTTTATTCTATCTTTTCATGTGACAACACTGAAGAAATGACACTTTGCTACAGTAGTGAGTGTACAGCTTGTATAACAGTGTAAATTTGCTGTCCCCTCAAAATAACTCAACACACAGCCATTAATGTCTAAACCGCTGGCAACAAAAGTGAGTACACCCCTAAGTGAAAATGTCCAAATTGGGCCCAAAGTGTCAATATTTTGTGTTTTCCAGCACTGCCTTAACCCTCTTGGGCATGGAGTTCACCAGAGCTTCACAGGTTGCCACTGGACTCCTCTTCCACTCCTCCATGATGACATCACAGAGCTGGTGGATGTTAGAGACCTTTCGCTCCTCCACCTTCCATTTGAGGATGCCCCACAGATGCTCAATAGGGTTTAGGTCTGGAGACATGCTTGGCCAGGCCATCACCTTTACCCTCAGCTTCTTTAGCAAGGCAGTGGTCATCTTGGAGGTGTGTTTGGGGTCGTTATCATGTTGGAATACTGCCCTGCGGCCCAGTCCCTGAAAGGAGGGGATCAGGCTCTGCTTCAGTATGTCACAGTACATGTTGGCATTCACAGTTTCCTCAATGAACTGTAGCGCCCCAGTGCCGGCAGCAATCATGCAGCCCCGGACCATGACACTCCAACCGCCATGCTTGACTGTAGGCAAGATGCACTTGTCTTTGTACTCCTTATCTGGTTGCCACCACGCACGCTTGAACACCATCTGAACCAAATAAGTTCATCTTGGTCTCATCAGACCACAGGACATGGTTCCAGTAAAATGTGTAAATGGTGCATGTGCACGAACGTAATGTCCAGAACACACCTGTGGTCAGGACATTATATCTGTGCACATACGCCACTTTTTGCAAGCAGCAATGTATAACTGCATACAGCCACCTTCACCCATTCATGTCTGTTGGTGAATGCAGCACCAGGGGCTTCCAAGCGTTAATATACCCCTATTTGTTTACACTGTACGTTATTATTACTGATGTTACTGTTATTGTAAGGGCCGGTTCACACTTGAGCGGCGCGACTTGCCAGGGCAAAGACTATCATAGAAGTCAATGCAAGCCGCGTTGAGATCACCCTGAAAATAGTGCAGGAACTATTTTTCTAAGTCGGAGCGAAGCGATTCACTCCTATTAGAACGGTTCCATTGCACAGCATTGAGACGACTTGTCAGACGACTCAAGTCGCCTGACAAGTCGCCTAGATGTGAATGGGCTGGTAAGTTGTGCCGCTCAAGTGTGAACCGGCCCTTAGTGAATTGTAGACACATGGAATGCTGTGGCAATCAAACCATTATATAGACATTTGAGAACACATGCACATGATATACTCAGAGGCTCCATCTGAGTAGAGAAACTCATTAAAATGTGTAAAGTTTAACAATAAAAAATACATTAAAAGAAGCCCTCACTGACCTCTGTAGCTATATGCACTGTGAAGTAATTCATCCTCAAAGACCACAATGGAGAATTTGAAGCCAAAATGTCAGTACTTAACCACTTCCCGCCCGCCGTATGCAGAGTGACGGCCGGGAAGTAGTTCAGTTATCCTGACTGGGCGTCATATGACGTTCAGCAGGATAATAAGCCAGCGGGGGCGCAGCGATCGGTGGCGTGTCAGTCTGACACACCGCATCTCCAATCTTGGTAAAGAAAAAAATGGAGAACTCCCTCTGGGGGTGGAACTTTATAGGCAAAAATAAATATGACAGAGGTAAATAGAGTTAAAAATATACTAAAAAGTTTATTAATAAAGGCAGTAAAAAAATTCATTAAAAAATTGATATTGCACATACAAGCAACAAAGACAAGGATTGAATGTTGATAATTACAGCCAGTTGCCCACTCAGGACAACCAGGGATAGCCACCCAGGATCACCAGGGATGCCCTCCCAGAACCACCAGGGATGCCCACCCAGGACCACCAGGGATGCCAATCAATGCCCAATAAGGGTGGCACTCAGTGCCCTTCAGAGATGCCTGCCAGTGCCTCCTGATCAGTGCTGCCTAACAGTGCCATCTATCATTGCCCACTAGCGCCACCTAACAGTGCCCATCTGTGCCACCTATCAGTTCCCATCAGTGCCACTTATGCGTGCCCATCAGTGCCACCTATCAATGACCATCAGTGCTGCTTCTCAGTGCCGCCTATTAGTGCCCATCAGTGCTGCATATAAGTGCCTCATCATAAGTGCCACCTTATCAGTGCCGCCTCATCAGTGCCAATCAGTACTGTCTCATCAGTGCCTGAAAGTGCAGCCTCGGCGAAAGAGAAAATGTACTTATTTACAAAGTTTTGTAACAGAAACAAAGAAAAACTTATTTTTCCAAAATTTTCGGTATTTTTTTTATTTGTAGCGCAAAAAATAAAAACCCCGGTGGTGATCAAATATCACCACAAGAAAGCTCTATTTGTGGGGAAAAAATAATAAAAAATTTTGTTTGGGTACAGTGTTGCATGACCGCGCAATTGTCATTCAAAACGTGACAGCGCTAAAAGCTGAAAATTGGTCTGAGCAGGAAGGGGGGAAAGTGCCCGGTATTGAAGTGGTTAAAGTGTTACTAAACCCAGTAATATGAAAATAATTCATTCAGATTGCAGTGCATGGTATTGGGCCGGTGTGAACAGCCGTCCTCCTGTGTTCACAATGTAGAAGGGCAGCCGCTCATTGCAGGACCGACACAGAGCTCTGCTCTGTGATGATCAGCAGGTCCCGGCCATGAATCATTGGCCAAGACTTGCTGACAGCCCTCAGCTGTGTACAATAACAGCGGGAGCCGGTCGGGGGGGGGGGGGGTGGCAAGAGCACACCCTAAACCCAGAACTAGGCAGCAACTGCCCGCTTTGCCTACAGCAGCTGCTTGCCCACAGTACATTGCAGACAGGCGGCCAGCAAGCAGATATACAGTGTCTTGAAAAAGTATTCATACCCCTTGACATTTTCCACATTTTGTCATATTACAACCAAAAACGTTACTGTATTTTATTGGGATTTTATGTGATAGACCAACACAAAGTGGCACATAATTGTGAAGTGGAAGGAAAATGATAAACGGTTTTCAAACATTTTTTACAAATAAATCTGTGAAAAGTGTGGGGGGGCATTTGTATTCAGCCCTCTTTACTCTGATACCCCTATCTAAAATCTAGTGGAACCATTTGCCTTCAGAAGTCATCTAATTAGTAAATAGAGTTCCCCTGTGTGTAATTTAATCTCAGTATAAATACAGCTGTTCTGTGAAGCCATCAGAAGTTTGTTACAGAACCTTAGTGAACAAACAGCATCATGAAGGCCAAGGAACACACCAGACAGGTCAGGGATGAAGTTGTGGAGAAGTTTAAAGCAGGGTTAGGTTATAAAAAAAATATCCCAAGCTTTGAACATCTCACGGAGCTCTGTTCAATGCATCATCTGAGAATGGAAAGAGTATGGCACAACTGCAAACCTACCAAGACATGGCCGTCCACCTAAACTGACCAGCCGGGCAAGGAGAGCATTCATCAGAGAAGCAGCCAAGAGGCCCGTGGTAACTCTGGAGGAGCTGCAGAGATCAACAGCTCAGGTGGGAGAATTTGTCCACAGGACAACTATTACTTGTGTCCTCTACAAATCTGGCCTTTATGGAAGAGTGGCAAGAAAAAAGCCATTGTTGAAAGAAAGCCATAAGAAGTCCCATTTGCAGTTTGCAAGAAGCCATGTGGGGGACACAGCAAACATGTGGAAGAAGGTGCTCTGGTCAGATGAGACCAAAATTGAACTTAATGGCCTAAAAGCAAAATACTATGTGTGGCGGAAAACTAACACTGCACATCACCCTGAACACACCATCCCCACCGTGAAACATGGTGGTGGCAGTATCATGTTGTGGGGATGCTTTTCTTCAGCAGGGACAGGGAAGCTGGTCAGAGCTGATGGGAAGATGGATGGAGCCAAATACAGGGCAATCTTACAAGAAAACCTGCAAAAGACTTGAAGCTGGAGCGCAGGTTCACCTTCCAGCAGGACAAAGACCCTAAACATACAGCCAGAGCTACAATAGAATGGTTTAGATCAAAGCATATTCATGTGTTAGAATGGCCCAGTTACAGTCCAGACTTAAATCCAATGGAGAATCTGTGACAAGACTTGAAAATTGCTGTCCACAGACGCTCTCCATCCAATCTGACAGAGCTTGAGATATTTTGCAAAGAAGAATGGGCAAAAATGCCACTCTCTAGATGTGCAAAGCTGGTAGAGACCTCCCCAAAAAGACCTGCAGTTGTAATTGCAGAGAAAGGTGGTTCTACAAAGTATTGACTCCGGGGGGCGCCATACAAATGCCCCCCACACTTTTCACAGATTTATTTGTAAAACATTCTGAAAACCATTTATCATTTTCCTTCCACTTCACAATTATGTGCCACTTTGTTATAATGGTCCAAGCTGTAACCATTTCAAATATTCATACCTGGCATTCTTCTTTAGGCTTCTTGCTAATCTTAATTGTGACCGTTTCCCTTTAATGAGATGCCGTGCAGATCCATTTAATTGCACAGATCACAGGCATTCCCTGAAGCTCCATGCCATTAAATGTCTGTATTTTGAGGCGAAGGAGGAGATATTTGTATTGCCAGCGTTTGCTTTGTATTGTCAAGATGCCGTGTTTACTTCCACTCCGCCATCCCTGAGCACGGCTGCCTGCAGGTAAAAATAGCGTAGTCAAATATTGATAGGTTGCCCTTAGCGTTGAAGACACAAAGTAAACTACCTTAACTTCTGCTGGAGGGCAAATAAAGGTCATTTAGAAATGTTCTTTCTTTCTTCTTTTTTTTTTTTTTCTTTGGCAGAACTTGAAACTTAAAGTGGTTGTAAACCCTCACATATACCCAGTGAAGTGACTGTCCTGAGATGATACACAGAGATTAAACAAATCCTTCTATATAGGTTGCACCTGTTTATCTGCAGTATTTTCTTCTCTACATTTGTTCAAAGTCCAGAATATATAAAGCTTGTCACAGAGTTCAGAAAAATGGGTGGAGTTACACTCTGCAGAGCTCAATGAGCAGAGGTCTGAGAGCTGATTGGAAGGAAGAGACACCCCCCCCCTTCCTTCACACAGCACACAGAAACAGAAATGAAGCTGTCAATCAGCTGGAGGCCCCTCCCATGTCACCTTTTTTCTCTTGGTGTCAGGAAAACTTGTCAGAAGTGACTCATGAAGATAGCGGAGAAACAAAGCAGCAGACAGAAATGGCACTTAAGCCTCGTACACACGGGACGACGATCGTATACAACAGGTCATACTAACGACCGTTGTATGCGAAATCGGTCGCTCGTATGCGCGATTAGAACAGCCAACATACGACAGTCCTACAAGGGGAGTTGTATGAGCAAACTAGAAAACTTGGTCGTACCAACAAGCGGTCATACGACCGTTGTATCGTGTGTACAAAGCAGTTGGTACAACAAGTTGTATTGTGCAAAACACGCATGCTCCGAAGTCAAGAACGGCTGGATGCTAGTTACATGCACCTGAATGTTCTTTCTGTGGTCGTACGATCGTGTAGTGCAGTCAGTATGCAAGTTACATTATGCAACATACGATTTGAGACAATCGTAAGTACGATCGTCGTCCCGTGTGTACGAGGCTTAAGTCATAGGTGTGCACAGCCTATTACATTAGGGTGTGCACCCCAAAGCTCAAACACACACGCCTTTCTCTGCAGCCTCAGCTGCACAGGGCAGTGAATGAATGGGAAGTGCTCTGTACTGAGTGGTTTCCTGTTCATTCACAAACTGAAGCATAGTAAACATAGTTTACTATACTTCAGTTATGATTGGATGCAGTGAGTGAGTGTGTTCATTTAGGAAATGAAGGAGCCCGGAAATTACATATTTGCCACCCCTTCTCCTGCTCAGCATCCTGAAACATCCCTTGCAGCCGGGGGGAAAGGAGAGGAGGGAAGCCAGCAGCACTGTGGGGTGGGGAGGCCAACAAGGGAGGTGGAAGCCCGGGCAGTAGGGGTAATCGGCATCACACATAGTGATTAGGGTATGCCTAGGCACACCTGGCACACTCCCTGCACAAACCTATGCACTTAGTGATGTTAATTGAGACAAGTACACACTGGGATATGCTTTGTTCATATTTCATGTCTGAGGTTTACAACCACTTTAAATCAAGTTAAGAAATATTTTGTAAAGGGTAACTCCACTTTTGTGGGGGGAAAAAATAAAGAAAAATAATATAGCGCATATAATTGTGACACTAATCATATTGTAATTGAATGTTATTAAAAATGACATTTCCTTTTCAATCTGCAGCCGCTGTAATTTCCATAGAATGCAGTTGTTCTGTACCAAGTTGTACTGACCACTCCCCAGAAACATCATTTCCTGCTTGTGTGATTGGCTCGCCAATTTTCCCAGAAGTCTGCCTAAGATACAAGTCAGATTTCAGGCATCCCCTGCAACAAAAGTGTCATTTTTTGAGAGATATTTTCAACAGGAGTACATCTAAAGGGATTCAGGCCCAGCAGCTTTCTGCATTAGTGCTCAGCAGCTGCACACCTGACAGTTAATTATAAAACCACTCCTGTTAGACCCAATCATTACAGAGGCACAGACAAACACAGAGGGATTTCTTCAGAATAACAAAAGGAGGGAATCTGCAACAAAGGTTGTTATAATTCTTAGAATGTACAGAGATCACCCAGAGGGGAATGTTTTTTTTCCTCAATAAAAGTGGAGTTACCCTTTAAGTATATGTAATATCAGGATAAAATAAACCTGATTTAGGAACAAATAGTATAATCGGATGCCCATGTTGCCACAGCATACCTTATCGTCATTATAACACCTCCTAGTCTATAGCGCAGGTCCAGTGTTAATTCCATCTACATTTTAGTCGACTAACTTAATACCATTTTAGTCGACTAAAATAAGACTAAAACTAAAACAATTGAGATGACTAAAATACGACAAACTAAAATAGCATTTTAGTCAAAAGACGAAGTCTAAAACTAAATTGAACAAAATTAACTCTGGTCTATAGTGCATGTTCATACCTCAATACCATAAATAATAAGATATTCGATTTTTCACTCCAGCAGTATATAATGAGTTTGGAAATTGTAGAGAAATGCTTAACCACTTCAGCCCCAGAAGGATTTCCCACTGTAGGACCAGAGCACTTTCTGCGATTCGGCACTGCGTCTCTTTAACTGCCAATTGCGCGGTCGTGCGACGTTGTACCCAAATGAAATTTGCGTCCTTTTTTTCCAACAAATAGAGCTTTCTTTTGGTGGTATTTGGTCACCTCTGTGTCATTTCTGATTACCGCTATAAACAAAAAAATAGCGACAATTTTGCAAAAAAACAATATTTCTTACTTTTTGCTAAAATACAAATCCAAAAATAAAAATAAAAAAACAAGTGTATTCATCGGTTTTGGCCGATTTATATTCTTCCTCATATTTTTTTTACCACTAATGGCGGCAATCTGCGATTTTTATCGGGACTGCGATATTGGGGCGGACGTGTCGGACATTTTTGACACTTTTTTGGGACCAATGACATTTATACAGCGATCAGAAATTTAAATGTCCACTGATTACTGTATAAATGTCATTGGCAGTGAAGGGGTTAACCTGCAGGGGGAGATCTAGGGGTTAAATGTGTTTCCTAGGCGTGTTCTAACTGTGAGGGGGTTGGGCTGTCAGGGGCATAAGAGATCTAACTGATCCCAGTGACAGGAATCAGTAGATCTCTTAGATGCCGCCTGTCAGAACGGGGAGCTTCAGCTGATCCCCGCTCTTTCACTCTAGCAGCTCATCGTGGCTCGCCGATGGACATCGGGTCCGCCCGAGCCGTGGGCACACTCACGCAGAGTGCAGCGGCGTGCTCTCGCCCCTTAGCTGTGCGTCCGCAAATCGCCGTTTATTTGCGATTCGTAGAATACATCCACACTGCCGCAGTAAAAAGGCAGTGCGCAATCGGGAAGTGGTTAAATAATGCATTGCAATTTAACTACACCCATTAGTTTTAATCGTCTAAAATGATTTTAGTCGACTAAAATGTCCTGGAGTTAGAGTCGACTAAATACGACTAAAACTAAAACAATTGCAGAAGACTAAAATGGGACTAAAACTAAAATGCCATTTTAGTCCTAAGACTAAAACTAAATCGAAATTTGCTGCCAAAAGTAACACTGCGCAGGACCCCACTGCATGTCAGACACACTGTTGCCAACCTACCTAATTGAAATTTACGACACCCAAAATTTGCTGGCACAGCCACGTTTTTACTGGCATTCTCAAAATTTACAAAATTAAAGTTCTAAGTGCAAATTTCAGTATTTCAGCTACAAACAAGTACAATATGCAATTAGCAATGTGATTTAAGGTAGAAATGAAGGCAAGAAAACATATTTCTTATTTTATTTTTGATATACAGTGGAACCTCGGATTGCGAGTAACACGGTTAACGAGCGTTTAGCAATACGAGCAATTTTTTTTTTAAACTCAGTGGTGCCTCGCATAAGGAGTAAAAATTTGTCTTTTTGCATGCAATACCGCATGTGGCCAGGTCTTCGGGGGCGCTGGTGAGCCTCGGAGACGGACGAAAATTTTCGAAATTCTCAGAATTCTTCGTAAATACCGAAAGTGTAAACACTTCCCGAGCATTGCCGAGTGATCCCGACGTCTTAGAGGCTCACCAGCCCCCCCCCATAAATCTGGCCACATGCAGTATTGCATCCACCAGGCGCCCCTGGAACTGTGGCCATATACAGTACTGCATGGACAAGCAGTGACTGTGGAACTAATTATCTGAGTTTCCATTGTTTCCTATGGGGAAACTTGCTTTGATATACGCCCGCTCCCAGCTTGCCTTGCTCCCATCCCGCAGACCCACACACAAGGCTCCAGCCTGTGGCTGATCTGTATACCATGGTCATGTGATAAACTGCAGGGTCTGCCCGAGTACTGAGTGTCCTCATGCTGTTATGGGAGGTGGATCATCCATCAATCAAGATGTGACATCCCACCCACCGTGCTCTTTTTTAGTTACTGGGCATGGAGGAGGAGGGAGGGACTGGGCTGTTATTTAGGATCTGCATACACGCCACATGTGGGATGTCAGTATCATGTGACCTGAAAAGCTGCTCAACAAAGAAATGATCTCTCCAGCAACAGAGACCAAACTGAGCATGTGCAGGAGGACTACCCTCAGTGTGTCTTATCTGGACTTGCCCAGAGTGACCCTGCAGGAGGGGGAGTATCTGTGCATACAGGATCAAAGAGCCTTTTTACACAATACAGAGGATTAACCCATTAAGTTCCACAGTGAGTATAGCAAGCATGCTATTCTGCTCATACAGACTGATTTTACTGTTGTGGGTTTAGCAACACAACCACTTTCCTACCAGCGCCATAAATAGGCGGCGGCTGGCTTTGAGCGGCTCTACCGGGACATAGCTTGCACCTGCAGGCTATATCTCGGTATAATTTTTTAGAGCTGGCAGTTGGCTATCCAGGGGTAACGACCGATCTGGGTAGGGAGCCGCTCGGTCGTTATTCCAGGGGGCGGGAGGGGGCCGCCTTCCGCCGCTCTTCTCCGGCCTCCCGTCCCACCGGAGCGACGATCCGGTGCCTCCGCCGGCTGGAAGGAGACCTGATAGAAGCCGTAATTGGCTCCGATCAGGTCTCCTTCGGCAAATTCCGGAAGCGAAGTCACTACGTCACTTCCGGTTTACTCGGCGGCTAACGGCGCCAATTTTAAAAAAATGACAGTATTCAGAATTGCCGTTTGAATACTGTGAAGTGCAAAGGAGGGATGGGGGGTCTTTTAGACCCCCCAGCCTTCCAAAAAGAGTACCTGTCACCATATATTACTATCACAAGGGATGTTTACATTCCTTGTGATAGCAATAAAAGTGATCCGATTTTTTTTTTTAAAGGAACAGTGCTAAAACAAATAAATAAATAAAATTTAAAAAAAGAATAATAATTTAAAGCGCCACCGTCCCCGCGAGCTCACAGCAAAGAAAACACATACGTAAGTTGCGCCCGCATATGATAACGGTGTTCAAACCACACATGTGAGGTATCACCGCGATCGCCAGAGTGTGAGCAATAATTCTAGCAAAAGACCTTCTCTGCACCTCTAACCTAAAAATTTTTAAAGCATCACCTATGGAAATTTTTAAGTACCGGACTTTGTTGCCATTCCGCGAGTGCGCAAAATTTTCAACCGTGTCATGTATAGTATCTATTTACTTGGCGTAACATCCTCTTTAACAATATACAAAAAAATTGGGCTAACTTTACTGTTGTCTTATTTTTGAACTCAAAAAAGTAAAATTTTTCCAAAAAAAAGCGTTTGAAAGACCGCTGCGCAAATACCGTGTGACAAAAAGTATTGCAACGATCGCCATTTTATTCTCTAGGGTGTTTGAAAAAATATATATATAATGTTTGGGGATTCTAAGTAATTTTCTAGCAAAAAAAAAATGTTTTTAGCTAGTAACCAACAAAGGTAAAAAAGGGGCCCAGTTGGTAAGTGGTTAAGTGCTGCAGCACATTTTTTTTTTTTTTTAGGGAGGCAATAGTTCTACTTTAGGGAGAAAATGTTACGTATGAAAATTGTTAAAGATGGGTGCGCATCTACGTTAACTGATTTCTGGGCATAGTGTGAAAAAAAAAGCTAATTTTGATTGGGTATGATTGGGAGGGATTGAAGGGGGGTTGATTTTGCCCAGAGATGGAGATGGACTCAGAGATCAATTGTACTTGCAGACACCACAGGGTGACAGTAGTTGCAGCTGCCTGTTGGAGAATATGAGACCCTGTATGAACCGATGGCATGTCATGCACTGACAGCTGCTGTATGTGAAAGTAATTTGCTGCGGGCAGCTGTTAAAATTCAAAGTGCAATTAAATACGCAGCTTAGCGTCCACAGCTGTCAATCAGGATGTCGCCTGTAAAAAGCAACCGTAGTTCCCCATGGGTCTGTGAACTGTCTTGCCAGTACATACTACTGGGTACAAGTCACACAGTAAATGTGACAAAATGTGGCAAAACATCAGACCTTGTTCCTGAAATGAATGTGCATGTGGCCAGTGGTGGCCAGTTTTGCCCCACCCCCCCCCCCCCCCGCCACATTTAACTACTGCCCAGGTTCTAATACTTATTCACTGTGGATGGATGGATGGATGGATGGATGGATGAAATGACGGGTGGGTAGATGGAAGGACAAGTAGATGCAGGATGAAAGGAGGAATAGATGATTGGATAGATGGATGGATGGAGGAAAGGAAGGATAGATGAATGGATGGATAGATGGAAGTATGAAAGTGTGAATGGGTAGATGGAAGGGTGAATGGATGGAGGATGAAAAGAACAATGGATGATTGCATAGATAGATACATAGAATGATGAGTGGATGGATGGATAGATGGAAGGAGGAAAGGAAGGAGAGATGAATGGATGGATGGGCTGATGGATGGATAGACTTATGAAAGGATGGATGGGTGGATGGAAGGATGAATGGATGGAGGATGAAAAGAGCAATAGATGATTGCATAGATAGATACATAGAAGGATGGATGGATGGATGGATGGATGGATGGATGGATGGAAGAAGAAAAGGAAGGGTAGGTGAATGGATGGATGGATTTAGGAAAGGAAGGATAGCTGGATGGATGGATGAACATATGAAAGGATGGATGGGTAGATGGTAGGATGAATGAATGGAGGATAAAAGAGCAATGGATGATTGCATAGATAGATATATAGAAGGATGGATAGATGGATGAAAGGAAGGATAGATGAATGGATGGATAGATGGATGGATGGATGAAAGGAAGGATGGATGGATGAAAGGATGAATGGGTAGATGGAAGGATGAATGGATGGAGGATAAAAGAGCAATGGGTGATTGCATAGATACATAGAAGGATGGGTGGATGGGTGAAAGGAAGGGTAGATGAATGGATGGATGGAGGAAAGGAAGGATGGATGGATGGACGTATGAAAGGATGAATGGGTAGATGGAAGGATGAATGAATGGAGGATAAAAGAGCAATAGATGATTGCATAAATAAATACAGTATCTCACAAAAGTGAGTACACCCCTCACATTTGTGTAAATATTTTATTCTATCTTCTCATGTGACAACACTGAAGAAATGACACTTTGCTACAATGTAAAGTAGTGAGTGTACAGCTTGTATAACAGTGTAAGTTTGCTGTCCCCTCAAAATAACACAACACACAGCCATTAATGTCTAAACCGCTGGCAATAAAAGTGAGCACACCGCTATGTGAAAATGTCCAAATTGGGTCCAATTAGCCATTTTTCCCTCACCGGTGTCATGTGACTCATTAGTGTTGCAAGGTCTCAGGTGTGAATGGGAAGCAGGTGAGTTAAATTTGATGTTATCGCTCTCACTCTCTCATACTGGTCAATGGAAGTTCAACATGGCACCTCATGGCAAAGAACTCTCTGAGGATCTGAAAAAAATAATTCTTGCTCTACATAAAGATGGCCTAGGCTATAAGAAGATTGCCAAGACACTCAAACTGAGCTGCAGCATGGTGGTCAAGACCATACAGCGTTTTTACAGGACAGGTTCCACACAGAACAGGCCTCGTCATGGTTGACCAACGAAGTTGAGTGCACATGCTCAGCGTCATATCCAGAGGTTGTCTTTGGGAAATAGACGTATGAGTGCTGCCAGCATTGCTGCAGAGGTTGAAGGGGTGGGGGGGTCAGCCTGTGAGTGCTCAGACCATACGCCACACACTGCATCAAATTGGTCTTCATGGCTGTCATCCAAGAAGGAAGCCTCTTCTAAAGATAATGCACAAGAAAGCCCACAAACAGTTTGCTGAAGACAAGCAGACTAAGGTCATGGATTACTGTACCATGTCCTGTGGTCTGATGAGACCAAGATAAACTTATTTGGTTCAGATGGTGTCAAGCATGTGTGGCGGCAACCAGATGAGGAGTACAAAGACAAGTGTGTCTTGCCTACAGTCAAGCATGGTGGTGGGAGTGTCATGGTCTGGGGCTGCATGAGTGCTGCCGGCACTGGGGAGCTACAGTTCATTGAGGGAACCATGAAGGCCAACATTTACTGTGACATACTGAAGCAGAGCACGATCCCCTCCCTTCGGAGACTGGGCCTTAGGGCAGGAATCCAACATGATAACGACCTCAAACACACCTCCAAGACAACCACTGCCTTGCTAAAGAAGCTGAGGGTAAAGGTGATGGACTGGCCAAGCATGTCTCCAGACCTAAAGCCTATTGAGCATCTGTGGGGCCTCCTCACACGGAAAGTGGAGGAGCGCAAAGTCATTAACATCCACCAGCTCTGTGATGTCATCATGGAGGAGTGGAAGAGGACTCCAGTGGCAACCTGTGAAGCTCTGGGGAACTCCATGCCCAAGAGGGTTAAGGCAGTGCTGGAAAATAATGGTGGCCACACAAAATATTTACACTTTGGGCCCAATTTGGACATTTTCACTTGGGGTGTACTGTCTTTTTTTGGCAGCTGTTTAGACCTTAATGGCTGTGTGTTGAGTTATTTTGAGGGGGCAGCAAATTTGCACTGTTATACAAGCTGTACACTCATTACTTTACATTGTAGCAAAGTGTAATTTCTTCAGTGTTGTCACATGAAAAGATAGAATAATAAAATATTTACAAAAATGTGAGGGGTGTACTAACTTTTGTGAGGATGGGTGGATGGATGAAAGGAAGGATAGATGAATGGATGGATTGATGAATAGATGGTTGGAGGGATGGATGGAGATTAGGTTGTTGCTTTTTATGGGGAGAAATGCCAGCCTTATGAACTCTTGCTCATTAATATTGGCAACAAATCCCCCCAGCCAGGCAGCGACCCTAGATGCTTGTGAAGAGAAGCCTTTTTCTATATCCTGAACTCTTAAGGCCCGTACACACTGTACGACGGCCGTACAACGGTCATACAACAGCTTGTTGTACGATCATCCGACCGTTAGTATGCGCAATTGCAACAGCCGACGTGCAACAGTCGTACAACAGAAGTTGGATGAGCAGACTAGGAAACTTTGGTTGTACAACAAGCGGTTGGACGACTGTTGTACCGTGTGTACAGAGAAGTTGGACCAACAAAGTTGTACGCATGCTCAGAAGTCAGGAACGCCCAGAAGTGTCCGTTCGTGTAAACCTACGTTCCTAATTCACAAAACACATTCACCTGAACTTCCTCTTTATACGCTCGTAACACCTCACTATGTTAGGCTTGGTCGTACGATCGCTTAGTGCATGTCAGTATGCTGGACACAACAGCCAACATACGGTTTTGGACTTCCAAAATTATGATTCACAATAGGGAACTGGGGTCAGATAGCAAACACTCACTGGAAATGGTCTCTAGAGCCAGTACCGGGACAGGGTTGTCTAGTGGCCAGGGCAAGGATCTAAGATTGCGCCCCCCCTCCCCGTTAATACATGCTGTAGAATGGGTATACTATCCTTCCTGCATTCTTTAGAACACCTTTGGGATGAATTAGAGTGGAGACTGTGAGCCAGGCCTTCTCATCCAACATCAGTGCCTGGCCTCACAAATGCGCTTCTGGAAGAATGGCCAAACATTCCCATAGACACTCCTAAACCTTGTGGACAGCCTTCCCAGAAGAGGTGAAGCTGTTATAGCTGCAAAGGGTGGGCCAACTCAATATTGAACCCTATGGACGAAGACTGGGATGCTATTAAAGTTCATGTGCATGTAAAGGCAGGCGCCCCAATACTTTTGACAATATAGTGTATGTCTGGTGGTGTCACTATGATATTAATTGTGTCTCAGCAGACATGTTACTACTTGTGTAGCTATGATAATGCTTGTGTCTTTGTGGACTTGTTTCTGGTTGTGTCAGCATGGTACTGATTGCATCTTCCCATACGTTTGTGTTTATTTGTCCAATTTTTAGGGCATGTCTATTTTTGATTGCACAAGATAGCTGGCCTAGGGGAAAAAAGTTTAAATCCAGCCCATGTGCCTGAATTTGAATTGCTATCACTCTCTTGCAGTCCCTGTACATCAGAGCTCAGACTGGGAGTGGGAGAAAGTCAATAGTGCTGCAGTGGTTGGCGTTAACAAGGAATATGTTGATAGGATGAGAGAGCAGAGTGACAAAGTGGTTAAGCTACTTGGTGGGATGCTTCTATTTTTACTCTCCAATAACAAGCTGCAGGAGGGCAATACCTGTGAGTGTTGCTTTACTGCAGCAAAGAAAAAACAGGACTCCTGCCCTACAAGACTTGGCTGTGCTGTGTGGCAGAGCTTTATAAATCTTAGGACTGGAAGGACAGACATATAAATCCTTTGGCAGGTAAAACCACTTCTGTACGTGCATTTTATCTGTGTATTTAGCTGTTTGCCTGGAGTTCAACTTTAAGGTGCACTTTAAAGCGGAGTTCCAACCTCATAAAAGTTTTTTTAAAAGTCAGCAGCTACAAACACAGTATAGCCCGAAGCAAAAAAAAAAAAAATAAGCGTAGGGCTACCATGACTGGGGGGACCGTGGAATCAGGGACAGAGAGGGTTAACAAAGTTCAGGATGTCAATAGGTAGGTGGGTTTACAGTGATGAAGAGGGGCTGAATGGGGGGTCTTGTAGGAGGTCTGGCAAGTACCTGGCGTCTGGAGAAGACACGTGGAGGAAGAACGTTCCTGCCCGCCCGCCCCTACACTGGATCGGCTCTCCTTTAAGTGGTCATGGTGGCCTGGCGGTTGGGATGTTTGAAGGCATTGTTAAAATCTGATGTGCTTACCATGTTAGGGACCCATCTAAGGTATGGAGTCCTCTGTGCTTACCATGTTAGGGACCCATCTAAGGTATGGAGTCCCCTGTGCTTACCATGTTAGGGACCCATCTAAGGTATGGAGTTCCCTGTGGAATGCCAGTTAATTGTGGGTTAACTGGTAAGTTAAATGGTGAAGTATCTGCAGAAAGTTGAGGTGTCGTGCGGCTGGGGACTGTGTAAGTGCTACGCAGATACAAAAGTGGATATGTGATACTTGGTGCCTCCAAAGATCGGCAACCTTATGTTTATTGCGATGGTATTATTATTTTGGTTCCAGTTTTAAGGAAATTGTTTGTTCTATTTGGTTATTGGTTAATAAATGGCCAATTTTACTCCAAAAGGTGGTCATGTTTTTATTTCAGTTTAAGTGGGGTAATAGGCAGGGCAAGATAACAGTCATTATTTAGGTGGGTGCTGATTACATCGGTGGTACCTTAGTCATGTAGATGCTGACTCTTAATAAGGACACTTACCTGTCCAGGGAGCCCGCAATGTCAGCCCCCCCCCAAGCAGATCCATCGGTTTCTGGTGCAGGCGGCGCCATTGCAACTAAGGGAAACCGCCAGTGGCGCCTTCAGGCTTCACAGCCGGTTTCCTACTGCACAATCGTGAGTTGCGCAGTGCTTTCTGAATGGCCCTGTCATCTTCTGGGACACACAGAGCGCAGCGGGGGGGAAGGAGGAGGGCTCGAGCCAGAAGAGGAAATTACGCACCTCGCCGATGTGAGGTTGGGACGGAAGTACACCTTTGTACTTCAAAAAAAAAGGTAAGAAAAAAAAAAGAAAACTATACATATCCAAAAACGAGGGGGTGGTCTTTAGTTTAAGACCAAGTTGTATAGTTGGGTGGAACTCCTCTTTAAGGTTGCAAAGAAAAACAAATAGTTATTTCCTCCTGCTACCCCCTTCTATGTGGTATACCTGCATTCTAAGTGATTTGATGCATAATGCAGAAAGGTCAAACAGCTTGAGGTAAAGAAAGATTCATCTATGACCGTTCCCTTCTGGGCTGAGGCCCCAGCCAGAGCGAGAGATAGGAACCTGCACAGCTATCAGCAAAACATCTAAATGAATCGAAAGCGAACAAGAAAGTGCAGTGAACCGAGCGGCAGCATTTCCCAGGACACACAGGAAAATGACATCAGTATCACGCTGAAATCTATCAAGAGCTATTGGAGTGAACAGAGCAAGAAAAGGCCACCGGTGATGCTTTAACGAGAAACTTCAGTCTCCCGGGAGCAGCAGCTGAATACCTGAAAATAGCCAATCTCCAGGTGTCTGGAACTGGCGCGTTTCCACTTTGCAAGCAAACTACAGGGGTGATGGGAAGCAGCCTAGCAAATATGGGCCATTACAAGAAAATGCCACCTTTGCACCCTAGAAAAGAAAACATTCTAGATGCCTTCTATGAAGTTCCAGGACAAGATCCTTTAGCATCCAAGGGAAAATGGCCGACCTGCACCCCTCCATGAGATGTGAATAGCAGCAAAGGTTGCAGGTCCTGCCCTTTGTGCGCCCCATCCTGCTGAAGTGCCCAAGGCCACATCTTCTGCCTACCCCTTGGTAAAGCCCTACCTACATGTGCTGACACAGTTTACCTAGATGTGTACTGTACCTTCTTTGAAAGCTGAACTCCAGAAGGTTCATTAGTAGATCATTAAATTCAATAAATCCCTAAAAACACTTTTCTGGTGCTATGTCCCTTTAAAATGACCCGTGCCAGATTCACAAACCACTGCCACCAGTTTTGGTAACTTTAATAAGTGTGGCAGATTCAGGTAGTCCTTTATAGCACCATTTTTAGCACCAAATTAAAAAATAATTACCTCCTTTTCATAGAGAAGGAAATCAGAGGTACTCTAAATTGGTGTACATAGACAGGGAAAGTGCCCATCTTCATACGCTATGTAGCAGAGGGGCACATTTGCCGCAGCTACCTCCTCATTTACCTACTTATCACTGGATTTGAAGGATACTGTTAGCTTCACACCCAACAGCCTCCTAGCAGCCAGTGATGCTGACAGGAGCTTGATGGGGAAGCTGAGACACTAGATCCCCATTACGTCATCTTGCTCCTTGTTATATAAAGTAGATAGTGGTGGATTCTATAGCCCATGGCAGGCTGTCTATTGGCTAAGGATCCACCCACTGCCTGCTGTCAATCACAAGGGGACATTTTTTTAAACAGTATAAGTACCTGAAATAGACAAGGAATGAGCCTTTTCTGATCCCTTTACAGCACAAGAGACATTTAGGTGTGCTCAGGGCTGGCCCAAGACATTGTGCTGCCTGGGTCCAAGTATGAAATGCTGCCCCCCCCCCCCCCCAAAAAAAAATCACGCCCACCAAAAGGTCCCCACATCCATTATTTTTATCTCATGATAATTAAAACTAAAATTAAATTTATTAGGAAATCCGATTTACATGCAACAGCACCTTGTCTATATGCAGAATTATATGAGATACCATTATGTTCAATTCCAAGGGGCGGGCTAAGGCAGTATATAGACAGGCTAGGGCAGTATATGGACAGGCTAGGGCAGTATATAGACAGGCTAGGGCAGTATATAGACAGGCTAGGGTAGTATATGGACAGGCTAGGGCAGTATATGGACAGGCTAGGGCAGTATATAGACAGGCTAGGGTAGTATATGGACAGGCTAGGGTAGTATATAGATAGGCTAGGGTAGTATATAGACAGGTTAGGTTAGTATATAGACAGGCTAGGGCAGTATATAGATAGGCTAGGCCAGTATATAGACACGCAAGGCAGTATAGACAGGCTAGGGCAGTATAGGGATGCGCTAGGGTAGTACAGGGGCAGTTGTCACCCTGACACACAAAACTGTTGGAAAAAAAATCTTGGTCATCATTTTGCTGGGTAAATAGAAGAGAAGGAGAGGTGGCCGTGGTTCAATTTGCTGCCCATCTCAAAGTGCTGTCTGGGTCCAATTGACCCACTGGGACCCATGGTAGGGCGGGCCCTGGGTGTGCTGCAGTGCAAGTGGCATGCTGATAGGAGAAGAGAAAAGAGTGACAGAGAGATGAGCTCACCAGTCTGCTGCTTTTCTCTTCATTGTCCAGTCACAGTCTGGGGATGGGACAAGACCTATAAGTGTTACTGAACACCAACAGGGAAAAAAATCAGGTCTCTTCCCCTGCAGACAGGACTGTACTGTGTGGCAGAGCTTTGTAAATCTTGGGACTGGATGGACTGAAAATAAATACTAATCTTTTGGAAGGTAAAACAGCTCCTCTATATGTATTGTATCTGTGTATTCTAAAAAGAAGTCTTCATTTTAGCTTTAAAAGGTTCAGGCTTCAATACCGTCATTTCTATCCTTGCTTAGTGGGTCGCTAAGTCAGGACATGCATGCAGCCAATGAGTACATCACTAACTAGTAGAATTATAAGGATGACAGATGCAGATTTAACTTTTTTTGCGGGGGTGGGGGCACAGATTGGCTTTAAAATGTTTTCTAATGCTGGTATTTTGTAGGCTGGATTAAGCACGGAAAAAGAAATGGTAATGGTACCAGCACTATAGTTCTCAGCATTGAGCATTAGGTGCCAAAAACACATAATAAACAGAAAGTGTACATGCCTAGACCAGCCTTTCTCAACCATCGCACATCAGGGGAATGCATGAAATAGTTTTCAGGTTTTAAGGATCCCCTGAAAAATGTGATTGAGTGAGAAGAATACCCCTTACATTGGTGGTCAATGGAAAGACTACCCCTTACATTGGTTGTCAGTGGGAAGAATGCTCCTTACATTGATGGTCAATGGAAAAAATGCTACTTACATTGGTGGTCAGTGGAAAGAATGCTTCTTACATTGGGGAACAGTGAGAAGAATGCTCCTTAAATTAGTGGTCAATTGGGAGAATTCTCCTTACATTGGAGGCCAGTGGAAAGAACGCCCCTTAAAGTGGTGGTCAGAATGCCACCCTTACAAACAGCTAAAAAGATAATTGCCGTCACGCCACTCTTTCTGCCAAGTGGTGTTGGACCCAAAATTATGCAGGCATCATCAGATGGGAGGTCAATCAGCAACAGCTCAAAGAAACCCTAGCAACCTCTGGAGGAACCCTGGGGGTCTATAGAACCTTGGTTGAGAATGTCTGGGCTAACTAGTGCTCCCCTTGAAAAAACACTTTCCCAACCCCTAAAATGACCCTAAGAAAGATTTACATTTGCCCTTCTTATTCAACTTACTTTGTCTGAGACTTTTTATAGGCTTGGGAGGTTGGTGGGTAAAAGTTCACCTGAGAATTCTTTCATAAGTTAGCCTGCAGAAGTAACATTTTAGAATGATTAATCAGGTTCCCTATTAAGCCCAGCCTCTGCTGCTTCTCATTAGATTGATTAGAACTGCCAAGCATGAGGCTGGGTTCACACTATCCGACAAAAAAACCATCCTACTTTGATCCTACACTGCTGTGCGATTTACGGTCCTACATAGGGTCAAAGTCGGACCGGTTGTCTGTGAACAGGGATCCGACTTTGATCCCGACAATGCCAGGCACTTTGTGCTCTGGGGATCTTGAAGGGGAACTGCACACCAAATTAAAAAAAAAGAGTGGCATGGGGTCCCCCTCCAGGAGCATACCAGGCCCTTTGGTCTGGTACGGATTTTAAGAGGAACCCCATGCTGAAAAAAACAGCGTGGGGTCCCCCCCCCAAAATCCATACCAGACCCTTATCCGAGCACGCAACCCAGCAGGCCAGGAAGGGGGGTGGGGACGAGCGAGCGCCCCTCCTGGACCATACCAGGCCGCGTGCCCTCAACATGGGGAGTATGGGTGCTTTGGGGCAGGGGGGGCTCTGCGCCCCCCACCCCAAAGCACCTTGTCCCCATGTTGATGAGGACAAGTGCCTCTTCCCGACAACCCTGGCCGGTGGTTGTCGGGGTCTGCGGGCGGGGACTTATCGGAATCTGGAAGCCCCCTTTAACAAGGGGGCCCCCAGATGCCGGCCCCCCACCCTATGTAAATGAGTATGGGGTACATCGTACCCCTACCCATTTACCTGGAAAGAAATGTGTACACAAAAAAAACACACAGCTTTTTAAAATATTTTATTAAATCTGCTCCGGCGGTCTTCTCCCCTCTCCGGTGTCTTCTTTTCTTCGGCTCTTTTGCGGGGTCTTTCATCTTCTGAGGGGTCTTTTCTTCTTCTCTGCGGCATACCTAAAACCCC
>BLSH010404263.1:153360-165920 GCA_018402905.1 Glandirana rugosa | reverse complement strand
GGGGGGGGGGCTCTGAAGGGGACTCTGATATTAGGGGGATACTGAATGGGACCATTATATAAGGGGTGACTCTGATAAGGATTTTCTTTTTGATCAGCAATTATTTGTAAAATATACTATGTGTTTTCTTTTTCAAATATTAGCCTAGAGTAAGGAATCCGAGGCTTTGTCATAAGCATCCTATAGGGATTATATCTGTCTTCTTTAAGAACTTTCAACATTGGATGGCTCTTTAGGCTACGGGAGTTTAAACTTTTAATACGGTGAAACAATTCATCTGCAACACAACCAGTGTGACGAAAAGAAATGTATTACGACATAACCCTTCAAGGAGTGTCTCGGCACCCATACATTTATTTCCCAGCACTCACAGCTTTGCCTTAAGGATATAAAGAGGTTATGAATCTCTGTGGCATTCCCTGCATGCGTCTACTAGGAATCCTGCCAGCCACAGCTGTTATTTAACAGGAGCCGCTCTCCAAGGTGCTGAAAGGGAGTGCAGCCCACAGCGCAGTATGGAACCCATAAATACTGACACATATACAGTGCTGGTCTAAGGGAATTTTCTCTCCTACTGTGCTGCCATACTAATGGATTCATCAACTGCATCCTCTCTGACAAATTAGATGGAAATTACAGATTAGCAATTATGTGTTTTTCCTGCGGTTCTCCATAGAGATGAGGAAGAATAGAGATTGCTGCTCCTCCTGTAATGCGCTGCACATATCAAAATACACAATATTCAGTGTAATTACACCGGGATAGCTCGCCTTTTCTCATGGCGTCACAGGTATGAGTGTAATATGGAGCCAATGTACCTTTATTTATAATAATATGAAAATATTCCAATTGGAAGATTTATAGGAAGGCAAGCGGTTGATAGCAGGCCAAAAAGAAATTGCAGGGAAGGTGGGGTTGGTGCTTTTAGCAACCCGAAATATTCCTTAACCTCTTCACATCCGGGGGCAATTTTTAAATTTTCACACATGTTAAAATCTGCATTTTTTTTTTGCAAATTATTTTAAACTCCCACCCAATTATATCTGAAAGCAGATGCCTTGTAGGATCTAATAGTGGCAGTTGTGATTTTTTTAGGTCGCACAATATTTGCGCAGCTTTTTTATGAAATGCATATTTTCAGGAAAAAAACAAACATAATATTATACAAAATGTTTAATAAAATATAAAATATGGCTTTATTTTGAGTAATTTGATACCAAACATGACATGACTTAAAATTGCATGCCCCCGTGAAACTGCAAAAAAAAACTATGATACCCAAAATTCTCCATAGGAAATGCTTTAAAAGCCTTTACAGGTTACCAGTTTAGAGTTAACTGTGAAACATGACCCTAGAATTCAGATATATAAATGCAGCGCTAATAGGAATCAAGCAATTATCAAATGTTCATAGAATAAAGTTGCAGGATAAACGAGAAATCATTCCAGAGTGATCAATCATTAGAGGTATAGATCAAATGAGTTCAGCCAGCCGCGCTGAAAAGACAAAGTTGTAATCACCACCATGCACACCGCTCTTACCGGATAGCGTGTGACCCCCTATGTAAGAGTGGTCTAACGTGCTTTGTTTACATATGCAGCCTGGGTATAACATCCGCCGCTCATGAACCGATCCGGGCTCCAATCAACCACCAAGTTTGTTGTGTCACATTTATCAGCAGGTAATGCAAGGATACAAAAGGGCTCTCATAGTGTAATCCCATAAAAACCAGTTACTTTTATTTAACAACGAAAGATGTTCAACTCACATGTATGGCGTTACAAGCAAGCATGTAATGGCCGTCTGCCAAATTCCAAGATGGCCAAAAACAGCCACACATGCGCAATAGCGTGGTTCGCGTGTAAGCGTAGCTCCGCCCTACCGGTTTCGTCACAATTGACGTCATCAGGTGCCCCGGTAGGGCATGTGAGTTGAATATCTTTTGTTGTTAAATAAAAGTAACTGTTTTTATGGGATTATTATTGCTTGATTCCTATTAGCACTGCATTTATATATTTGGATTGTTATAATGTGTTGTGTATGAACATTATGCATAGCTGCTTTTGGTCCTATATATAGTATACTTATTTTGCGCAGTTTTTCTTTTGATTTTAAATGACCCTTTTCATTTTTAATTTTTTTTTAAATAATTTATTTTTTTTTTAAACAGTTTTTTTGTTTTCAACTTTATTGCTTTTACAAAGGGGCTAACAAGCACCCCATGTGATACCATTAGGCAGATGACAGGTTCTCTTTATGGAGACATCAGGGTTAGACTTTTGAGGGGGGGGATTTACTAAAACTGGAGCACTCAGAATCTGGTGCAGCTGTGAATATGAACAAATCAGTTTCTAACTTCAGGTTGTTCAGTTAAAGTGATTGTAAAGTCAATTTTTTTTTAATTAAAAGAAACAAACATGTTATACCTACCTGCTCTATGCATTGGATTTGCACAGAGCAGCCCATATCCTCCTCTGCCATCCTGGCCTCTCCCTCCTGTTGGGTTTCCCCACAGCAAGTAGTTTGCAATGGGGGCACCTAAGCCGAGTCACAGCTCCATGTGTCCATTCAGACATGGAGCTGTGGCCCGGCCTGCCCCCTTTCTATTCTCATTGGCTGACTGACTTTAATTGACAGCAGCGGGAGCCAGTGGCGCTGTGCTGCTGTCTCAGTCAATGAGGAGGGGAGTCCCGGACGGCCGAGACATCCCTACAAAATCGCTGGATGTAGAGGGACCTCAGGGAAGTATTAGGGGGGCTGTACGGGGCTGCTGCACACAGAAGGCTTTTTATCTTAATGCATTAAGATAAAAAAAAACTTCTGAATTTACAATCCCTTTAAGCTTTGACAATAAAACCTGGAAGCTGAATGGTTTCTATGCTAAGCTGAACCAGATTTTGCACTCTCCAGTTTTAGTAAATCTCCCCCTCAATATCTCCCTTGCCCTCCAATACAATTAATCAAACACAGATTGTGCTTGATTAGCTGCTTCCCTGGCTACAGTAAACAGGGAATGAAAGCTGTGAACCTGGAAAGGACATAACACATATCACTATTGGGGTATCGGGGAACAGATGTTACCTGTTCACCTCCTGCTCTCAGTAGTACAGCCACTTACCAGGGGCCACTTACCAGATATGCATTATCCTCTTGTGTATCACACAAATCTATGCCCAAAAACAAAAATTTAATATTTTGCAAACTAAGAAGCCCTTAGATGTGGTGACTGCATTCATTTTCTGTCCTCAGTCAATCAGCAAGTACAGAAAATGCCTGTTGATTTTCCCCCGAAATCCAAACTTCAAATCCCCCCATGGCCATGTAATGGGGATGAAGAGAAAAAGACTTATTTGAAAATCAGTCAGGTTAACAACTGTGGCTCCCTCTCTAGACACAGTGGAATTAGCGTAGCTACCCTAGGACAGGAAGTGTGTTATTCGAAAGATCACCAGGTACAAATAAGGCAAAAAAGCTTTAAAAAATAAAACAAATGCAGCCACCTCCCTGAAGGACTGGTAAGCTACAATGTATTACATTTTGGGTTTTTAGGTTTAGATGCACTTTAAATTATTTGGGAGATGATATTTCATTGGTTGCTGCAGTTTTCATAAAACATCGTCAGACATTGATAACAAAAAAGGCTGTAGATTTTAGAAGGGATTGGGTAATATTGTGGAAAAGGCCATGAAAGGAAACTAAAATAGATGTAAACCCTGACTGAATGAAATTGCATTTACTAAAGCAATTTGTTTTAACAAAACACAATTAAAATGTTCAAAACGCAATCAACATATTAAAGCCTGTGAGATTTTAGTGATTGGGATTATATTTACATTAAAGGGATATGTACAGTATATATGTACACCACTGTGCAAAATTTTTAGGCAGGTGTGAAAAAATGATTAAAGAAATAAGGTGCGCTAATCCATAAAATTACCCTGAAAAAAATAAAAGAATAAGTTCTGAAAATGATTTCATAAAGATAAATAGGTATAAAAACGTGAGCAATTGATCAAAAAATGTCCAATAGAAGACCCTCTTAATGGGGATTAACAGAAGTTCACTAGTCCAATAAATGCCACATCTTTATCCATCAAACTTCTAAAAAAATTATAATCAAATCGTTCCCATCACCATGCACACAAGCCTCTTACCGGAATTTGTGGATCTCCGATAACAGAGATCACACTTAATTACTGATCCACAGAGGCTCTGACAGCTGGGCTTAGGGCAGCAGGTCTGATCCACCGGCTGTCCAAGATAGCTTCTGTGATGACAGATAACCCAACATCCAGTAATAATACTGGAAATGTATGTGGAGAAAAAAGGGTAACTTCAGTAGTGTAATACGTTTCACAAAGGACATTTATTCAAAAAACACTACACACTTACATCAAGGCAAATGTTTAAGAGCAGGAAGATCAAACTGAGCAGCGGTCTTCACCAGCCAGCACAGAACGGAATAACATCACAAACAATCGGCTCCCACTGACGCGTTTCACTGTAATAGGCTTCGACTGGGAAAGGAGGTGGGAAAAAATGCTGTAAATGAAGAATGCTTTCATTCACTAGAAGTGTTAATAGCTTATTTTTATAAATTAACAAAATGGAAATTAAATGAACAGAAGAGAAATCCAAATCAAATCAATATTTGGTGTGACCACTCTCTGCCTTCAAAACATCAATTCTTCTAAGTACACTTACACACAGTTTTTGAACTCGGCAGGTAGATTGTTCCAAACTAAGCACAGATCTGTGGATGTCGGCTGCCTCGAATCCCTCTGTCTCTTCATGCAATCCCAGACAACTTGATGTTGAGATCGGGGCTCTGTGGGGGCCAAACTATCACTTCCAGGACTCCTTGTTCTTCTTTACGCTGGCTCAATAGTCCAGAGCACCTGCTGCATTTTTTTCTGCACCCCAGTTCCTTATTTTTGTGTAAAGGTGGGTCACTTTGCCTTGTTTCCATGTTGGAGGTATGGGTTTTTTGCCACAATTCTTTAATGAAGACCACCTCTAGCCAGACTTCTCCAGACAGTATATGGGTGTACCTGGGTCCCTCTGGTTTCCACCAGTTCTGTTCTGATGGCAATGCTGGACATCTTCTGATGTCGAAGGAAAGTAAGCCTGATGTGTCTTTCATCTGCTGTATTAAGTTTCATTGGCTGACCACTGCTTATACAGTCCTCAACATTGTCCGTTTCTTTGTGCTTCTTCAAAAGAGCTTGAACAGCACATCTTATAACCCCAGTCTGCTTTGAAATCTTTGCCTGGGAGAGACCTTACTGATGCAGTATAACTACCTTTTGTCTTGTTGCTGTGCTCAGTCTTGCTATGGTGTATGACCTGTGACATGACATGTCTTCCACAACCTCACCTTATCCTCACCTTAGTAGCAGAGTTTGGCTGTTCCTCATCCAGTTTTAAGCCTCCTACACAGCTGTTTCTGTTTCAGTTAATGACTGTTGTCATGTAGCGCTCCTGATCCTTGATAGCTGCTGGTCTCATTCCAGCATCCTGGTTTTGGCTGTGATACATTCTCTCTGTCTGTTTGTCCACCTGCAAGGTGATTGATGTGGTCAGTCTCTGGGTGGAGACCAAACCTGATTTAAGCCAGCAAAGCCTGCAGTCTGATACGTGTGATATTGCATTTGTTATATGTGCACCAAGCTCTTTGTCTGCCCTGCCTGTGGATTCCCTTGTCGATGACCTTGGATTGGATATCGACTACTCTCTGAACTCTGCCTGCCTTTTGACTATGGATTTGACCACGATTATTTTAAACCGTGTCTGCCTTGTACCTGGCCTGTCTTTGAACCACTCTGTCTGTCTGCCAACCATAAGTACCTGTTTGCTGTGCTCAGCTCGTGCCTGCCCCGCCATGGTCATACACCTGACTCTAATCCTACAAAATTCCTTTGTGTAAGTGTACAAAGTGTGCAAGTGTAAGAATCAATGCTGGTTTGAAGCCAAGGGGTAGTCACACTATATATTGATTCGATTTAGATTTTTCTTCTGTTCGCTCACTTTGCATTTTGTAAATTGATAAAAATAAACAATTAAAATATATATTTTGAAAGCATTCTTACTTTACAGCATTTCTTCACACCTACCTAAAACTACTACACAGTACTGTATATATATTTATTTACACTATATTAACAAAAGTATTGGAACGCCTGCCTTTATACGCACATGAACTTTAATGGCATCCCAGTCTTAGTCCGTAAGGTTCAATATTGAGTTGGCTCACCCTTTGCAGCTATAACAGCTTTAACTCTTCTGGGAAGGCTGTCCACAAGGTTTAGGATATTAGCTGAGTATTGAGATCATGCTTTGGAAGCTTGTTGTATACAGATTAAAGGTTTACTTTCATGGAGGAATATATTACATGCCTTTTATCATAATGGAATAAAAAACAGGAACTGAATAACAAACAAGTACACAGTCAGATATAGAGGGTACTTCCTCTCATATAATAGAATACATACTATAACACATACATATACATAGAATTAGTAGTGCCAAAGTGAGGCACAAGCCAAAACCCCTCACGGATTTGACAAGGAACAGATCAGGTATGTAAAAGAGTACAAAATATTTTATTTGAAATTGTAAAACAAGCATGAATAATCGCGCAGAAAATGTATACAAGTGACAACAAATAAAAACACTCAATATAAGGTACTCAATATGCACATCATGGATGAAAGACAGTGGTTGTCCAAAGGCACATGCTGGTAGGGCTAACCACTGTACAATCCAGGCGTGGACGCCTTTACACGTTTCAGACCGCAAAGGGTCCTTCTTCAGAGGTATATTTAAGTCGGTTGGGCATCACATGCTATAGAGTAAGGGTGTACAATTAATAATATATCAAAACAACATTTCCTTTACAGCAATTACATTTTAATATATGGTTGCTCCAGAAAAATTAGTTATGCAAAATGAATACTTACAAAATACATATGTAGATAAATATGCCTGGTTGGAAAGCAGACATTTCCTATGATTAGATTGATGGCTGTACACCATGTGGCCAGTATCCTGGTTGGGAACCGCAGTGCCAGTAACCAGTGGAACCTCAGAGTGATAAAAACGGAGGAGCACACATGCACAGACAAGGATCCCCCAGTCAGGAAACTGTTTGCTCTCCAGTGCCACATCACCACCCTTGTGTGATATTAGTACCACCCATGCTATATGCACACTTAATTTGTTTTATTATAACACATACTCCCCTGCCTCCCTAAAGTGTCTTTCTATTCACACATACAGATCCTACATCACAGTTTTCCCTGAATACATCACGTGCTTCCGAGTTGCTGGAGACAAACAGCAGGAACAATTGTTTCCTGACTGGGGGATCCTTGTCTGTGCATGTGTGCTCCTCCAGTTTTGTCACTCTGAGGTTCCACTGGTTACTGGCACTGCGGTTCCCAACCAGGATACTGGTTGAAGAAGGACCCTTTGAGGTCTGAAACATGTAAGGCGTCCACACCTGGATGTACAATGGTTAGCCCTACCAGCATGTTCCTTTGGACAACCACCGTCTTTCATCCATGACGTGCTTGTCAGGAACCTTATATTGAGTGTTTTTATTTGTTGTCACTTGTATACTTTTTCTATGTGATTATTCATGCTTGTTTTACAATTTCAAATAAAATATTTTGTACTTTTTTTACCTACCCGGTCTGTCCCTTGTCAAATCCGTGAGGGGTTTTGGCTTGTGCCTCAAGGCACTACTAGTTCTATGTATTTGATTATATGGATTGGATAAGACCCGGTATATGCACACACCAATCCCCCCAAACTTATTTTATACTATAACACCACAGTGCCCCCTGCTGGATAGATAGGCATAATGAATATAGTATATATAGTTCACTGTATATAGTAGCATTGCTGTTGCTCTTCCAACACTCCTTCTCAACAGCATGTGTTTTGTCAAATTATGTTCAACTACTACTGGAAATAACTGTGACTTTCCTTCAACAAAGGCTTGGTGAGTGCATCAGCAGTCATCTCCTCTGATGGGCAGTATTGAATGCCAATAACACCTTGCTCTTGATTGTCCCTCAGTAAGTAAATCTTGACATCAATGTGTTTGGTCCTAGGATTAATCCTTTTTGATTGCGTAAGCTTTATACATCACTGGTTGTCTTCAAAAATGGGAACTGGTTTTGACATGTCTATCCCAGTGTCCACAAAACGTTGATGAATCCATATCACTTCTTGACATGCCTATGCTGCTGCAATGTACTCTGCTTCAGTTGAAGATAAAGCGGCAGTTGCTTGCTTTCGACTAGACCAATTTATGGTTCCTTCCCCATACCGGAAGATGAATCCTCTTATGGATGTGCAGGCTTAGCAGTCCCCAGCCCAATCAGCATCCACATATCCGACCAGTTTTGGACTTGATGCTGCTGGTAACCGTAACTTCATCTGAATTGTTCCTTTGAGGTACTGCATCACTCTCTTCATTGCATTCCACTCAGGCTGACAGGGAGCTGAGACTTTCCTGCATAGTATGTCCACTGCTGTGGCTATGTCTGGTCTTGTCACAGTGCCAATATATAGCAGCTTACCGATTGCTCTGTGATATGTGTCATTGTTGGGTAGCAAGTTTTCTGCTTCATTGCTCTTTAGATAGTCTGGTTCCATAGGAGTTTTCACTTCCTTTGCATCTTGCATATGGAATTGTTCCAAGATTTCTGAGATTGGTTGAGAAGATAACTTCCATCTTCTTCTTCTCTCTTTATTTGGATTCCCAGATAGTAGCTAATGTTCCCTAGCTCTTTGATTTCAACATTTTCTTTCAGCTTGTGAGCTATCTGATTGCAATCCCCTTCTTGTTCAAAACAAGTTATAATGTCATCAACATAGATAAGAATGTATATCCATCGGTCTTCTTGATTCTTGGAGTAGAGACAGGGGTCTGCTTTACTTCTTGAGAATCCCTCTTTAGTAAGCACTTCATTTACTTTCTCATTTCACATCCTTCCAGATTGCATAAGACTGTAGATACTCTTCTGAAGCTTACACACAAGGTTGTCTCCTTGCTCAAGCCCTGGTGGTTGCTCCATGTAGAGGTCTTCCTTAATGTCTCCATATAGGAAAGCAATTTTGACGTCTAGGTGTTTCACTTGCATGCCCTTCCTGGCTGCAATGCTAAGAAGCGCTCTGATGGTGGAGTGTTTTATGGCGGGAGAGAATGTTTCATCATAATCTTCACCAGATTTCTGGGAGTAATCCTTGGCAACAAGTCTGACTTTGTATTTGTGGATATTGCCTTCTGCGTCTGACTTTACTTTGAAAGTCCACTTACTTCCTATAGTTTTGCAGGGAGCTCTGTGTGTGTCCAGGTTTTATTTTCTTGAAGTGACTTTAATTCTTCTTCTGCTGCCTACCTCCATTTATCAGCTTTACGTTTTGGCAGTTTATCTATGTCTTCCCAGGATGTTGGTTCAGGTATGCTGTGTGTTTTGACAGTGTATGACAGCTTGCGGGGTGGTATCCCCTTTGAAGTCCGAGTGGATCTTCTGATTTCAGGCTGTTCAGCAGGATCTGTTGGGGAACTTGATGTAGGCATTATGAATTACACTTCTTGTTCTGACTCCTGCACAGGTTTGCTTTGATCGACCTTTTCTTCTAGTTTGCTTGGCATATTCACTTCACAGCTTTCAGGGATCAGTGTTTCTGGTGATGGACTCTCATCAAAATAAATACTACAGCTTATTGTTGCTTTGTCAGTCTTTGGGTGTAGGATTCTGTAACCCTTAGTTTGCTCGCTATAGCCTACTAGAATGTCCTCTATGGCTCTGTTCTCCAGCTTGGATCTCTTTTCACTTGGAATATAGGCATATGCTTTACATCCAAACACTCTGATGTGCCCTAAGCAAGGCTTTGATCCATGTCACATTTCGACTGGAGTAATTTTAATAACTCTTGAGGGTAATCTGTTCTGTAGGTAGGTTGCAGTCATGACTGCTTCTCCCCAGTACTTATAAGGTAGGTTGGCATCCGACAACATACACCTGGCCATTTCTATAAGAGTGCGATTTTCCTTTCTGCTACACCATTTTGTTCAGGAGTGTGTGGTGGGGTTTCCTGGTGTGCTATTCCTTGTCTTTTCATATATGAGGCCACTTCTTTGCTTATGTATTCTCCTCCATTGTCGGTGCGTATTATTCCCAGTTTCCTTTGGAATTTGTTGCTAGACATGGCAACGAACTCTTGAAGATTCTCTGATGTTTCATTCTTGTGTTTCATCAGATGAGCAGTAGTGTACCTGGAATAATCATCAATGAAAGTCATTATATATCTGTTCCCGTCTGACGTGGGCATTTTCATTGGACCGCGTACATCACTGTGTATAAGCTGCAGGGGATGGGTGTTTCTTCTTTGAGAGTCCAGCTCATGTGGCTGATGCTTCAATGGAGCGCTTGCATTTCATGAGTACTTTGCAAGGCGTTATTGTTAAATATTCTGATAAGCCTCTCTTTATAATGTCCTGTATGGCTTCTGGACTTCTGTGCCCCAGCCGCCTGTGCCATAAGTGAAAACATTTGTTGTGTAGGTTATTAGAGACTATATTGACTTGCTGGTCTGTGGTGATGAGCCTGTATAGGTGATCATCCATTCTTCCTTTTGCGAGGAATCGCTTATTAGCGTGAATTGTGCATTCATCACCCTGGAACTTAACTGTGAGACCTTCGTTTGCAAGACTTTCCTCTGAGAGAAGGCTGCCTTCTAGTCCTGGAACATACAGCACTTTCTTTACAAGTATGCTGTGGTGACCGCCGTGTAATGCAGTTCAGGAAGCCCTGGCCTTTACCTTCGGAAATTATGTTTTTTCCCGTTTGCTAGGAAAACTTTGCCTTTGGCACTGTAATCAATGTTTGTGAAGAAGGTCTCATTGCTAGTCATTGGACTTATCGCTCCTATGTCTATACACCAACCGCGTGGCTTTCCGCTCTGTGTCACTTTAAAAGTGCCATTCCATGATGTGTCTGCAGTTTCCTTTGTGGCTGCCTTAACTCTTTCTTTTGTCAATAGTTCTAGCTTTCACTGCTCGGCTTTCCAGGTAGAACAGTCCTTTTTTAAGTGACAGGTGCTTTTACGGCGAAAACAGGCTCTGCTTTCTGTGTTGTACTTTGTGCCTTTGTACATCTTAAGAGCTTTGACATTATGGTGCATATTTTCCTTCTTTTTGTCATATTCATCGATTAACTTGCCTTTGACATACTATAGTGTCAGCTCTTGCTCGGGTCTGGTTTCTAAAGTGTTAATAAGAGCAATATATGTCTCTGGAAAGGCTGCAGAGAAGCAGGTCAACAATGTGGTTAGCTTTGATGTCCTCTCCAATGGCGCGTAGTTGCTCTATAATTTCTAGCATAGCTTTCAAGTGGTGACACATTTGCTGGCCTTCTTCTAGTCTCATCTTATATAACTTTCTTAGCAAAAACAGTTTGCTGTTTAGACTTGAACGCTCATGCAGCTTTTATAATGAAGTCCACATACCTTTGGCCATTTTCTCTATTCTTATGTGGATAAGCTGGTCATCTTCCACTAATAAGCTTATAATTGCTTTTGTCTGTCTGTCTTTCCCTTCCCAGTCCTCCATCTCTCTGTCTGTGGGCCTGTCTGTATTCAGCACTTGCCACAAGTCATCCTTGCTAAAGAGCATTTCAAGCTTAAACTTCCATAGCTGGTAATTGGCATTGTTCAGCTTTGCTATAGCAAACTTCACATTTGAACAACTTGCCATCTTTCAAGAGCTTGTATACAGTACTCATAGATTCTCTGTAGAATTATTTCCAGTGCCTGGGCTTGCAGTATCCTGTTCACTGCCTGGGTGTTGCTGGGTGCGATGGGACCCATAACATATTAGTTGAGTATTGAAATCATGCTTTGGAAGCTTGTTGTATACAGATGATAGCTTTACTTTCATGGAGGAATATATTACATGTATTTTATCATCATGGAATAAGAAACAGGAACAGAATAACAAACAAGTACACAGTCAGATACAGAGGGTACTTCCTATCATATAATAGAATACATACTATAACACTATAACACCACAGTGCCACCTGCTGGATAGATATGGATAATGCATATAGTATATATAGTTCACTGTAAATAGTAGCATTGCTGTTGCTCTTCCAACATAGGAGTGTGTCTATGGGAATGTTTGACCATTTTTCCAGAAGCACATTTGTAAGGTCAGACACTGATGTTGGAGAGAAGCCTGGCTCGCAGTTTCTGCTCTAATTCATCCCAAAGGTACTCTACCATGTTGAGGGCAGGACTCTGTGCAGGCCAGTCAAGTTCCTCCACCCCAAACTCACTCATCCACGTCTTTATGGACCTTGCTTTGTGCACTGGTGCACAGTCATGTCAGAAGAGAAAGGGGCCATCCCTAAACCATTCCCACAAAGTTGGGAGCATGAAGTTGTCCAAAATGTCTTGGTATGCTGATGCCTTAAGAATTCCCTTCACTGGAACTAAGGGGCCAAGCCCAACCCCTGAAAAACAACCCTATACTATAATCCCC